>OY813000.1:52119787-52349787 GCA_963681545.1 Germaria angustata | reverse complement strand
AATTGAATGTTGATAGTACCTTTGCCAAGTTTGCCTTCTGTTCTTGAACAAACTATTTTCTTTAATTTATTGTTGGAAGAGAAAAGCACAAATTTCAGGTAGCAATATTGAATTATATTAAAAATATAATCAGAATCTTATTTTTAAAATGTTTCTGAATAAATTTACCTTTCTTAAGTTACTTTTTGTATTCATATACATATGTGTTTCCAATTTAATATTATATATTTTTTTATTTGAAAGAATTATTTCAGAAAACTGCATTTAATACTTTAACATTTGTCTATTTCTCCATAATGCATTGTTCAATTAATAAAATTAAAAAAAAAAATTATCTGTTGCAATGTTTGATATACATAAATATCGGATATTTTACATTGTATTTAATCTGCTTTAGTTTTTTGCTTATCTTATATAAATATATACATAAAATATAATTTGATTTATAATGCAGTAGGACACGAGGAGGTAAAGTTTGAACTAAAGAATTTATGAGGTTTTTCAGCTATTTAGAATAAAAAAATTTATTTGTTAACATTTACTTGTATTTTGTTTGTCTATTATAAGTAAGCAATATGTACAAAAACTTATTTATATAGCTTAACTAAAAATGTACGAAGAGTTTTTATGCGTTTCTTTCTTACGCGTTTAAAACAATAAACGATTTCATCTAGGAAAAGTCTTATGATATTGAAAATTATATAAACTCATGCTGGTTTATAATTATTTATTAAATCATAATTATTTGTTTTCTATACCTTTTATTCTATTCATTCTTATTGAATTTAAAATATTAAACATGATTAATTAAAATAAAGGTATAACAATGTCAATTTTTAGAAAAAAATTAAAAAGTATTAAGTATATTTCATTCATATTATTAAAATTAGTTATATTAAATAATTGTATATGATTATATATATAATAAATACGCAGATGTAATTTTACTTTTGTAGGGTTTATTTTACAATGTGAAAAATCTGTTATACATAGTTCATTTATGAATCTTTTTGAAACGAAAAGTTACATACATAAATATCTATTTTTTTATTTGCAACTTTTCTCTGTTAAACTTTTTTGTTTCTGTTGATTTCTTATTTTCTTTTGCTATAAAATTAAATATGAAAACTTAAAAACATGATGGTAACTGAAGCAGTAATAATAGTAATAATAGTAATAATAAAATTTATATTAATCTACATATTATATATAAATATTCCAGTGTGGTTAAGAATCACTACGTCTATTCACATTTGGAATACTATTACCACTTCTACTGCCAATGTGCTTCTTTGAAAATTTATGTTGAAAACGTTTGAATTTGTTGCGTTGGAAGTTGTTGCGATAATAACCACCATCGCCGCCCACACAATGATAACGTTTCCAACGCCTTTGATTTTCGTGCTCTTGGAATGGATTATAGCCGGATGATCGTGTTGTAGCGTATGAATCTTTTGGCTCCTTAACTTTTTTCTGTCTGCCACGATCCATTTCATTTTCTTCTTCATCTTCCCATTCGCGTTGGCGCTGTTCACGTGCTTCGCTTATGATCTGTAATCAATAAAAGAAAAAATAGGAATTGAGTTAAAAGTCGTGGTTATAAATGGTTTTCCTTCTGTTATGCCCATATTGGCTTCAGTGCGCTTGTTAAATCATTTTTTTTATTACTCAGTCACACGGGATCGCACTTATTGAACCTATGTATTAAGAAGTGAGCTGACAAATTTCGTAATTCTTCGAGAAAAAACGTTGTGAGCAATGGGAAACGCTACACATCAATCGCAGCCTGTTTTATTTTGTGATATGCCCATTTGATTTCTCCAGAATTTCTTTCTGAAGTTGCAAGTACCTGTTAATAAGACGCAATCGAGTGATGCCGTAAAAGTCAACAAAACTAACGCCACCACTCAAATGCGATTCGATCTATACGCCAGTTATTGAAAATTTAATCTCGTGGTATATTAATATATCATACATAGCTTCTTCAATTTTAGTTACACATCGGGCCCGTTTTTGGAAAGACCTTTAATACGAGTTCCACTTGTTTATCGTTCAAAACTATAAAACTGTCAAATATAAATGGAACGAACGTCTTCAATAGAACCATTACTAGTGTGACAGTTTAAATCGACGTTTTTAACACTTATGGACTAATACCATAATTCCTACATTTAGAAGTTAGGGTTATTCCGCGAATCAAAAACGCTCGGTGATGAGCAATGACAGTACAACTAACCCCATAAATTCTTTAATACCTTAGAAAAAAAAAAACTGCCCAAACAAAACATAAACTGGGGGTTATTCTCTATTGCGATATATAAGAAAAATGGTACCTAATAGGATAATTGGTACCCTTTATTGCGATTACGCATTTTCCTTTCGCATCTAATTTTTTAACTTTCGCAATCCTGGCATCAGTGTACTCTGTAATACGAAAGACTAGCTTACGCATCGCAATAGAGAATAACCCCCCTGGACTTAAAATTGGTGTGTCAGTGTCGTTGATGCATTGAGATTATGCAGCAGTATACTTATCAAAGAAGTAGGGAGTTATGATTTTTTGAAGTTGAAATTTCACGAATATCGATATTTCGTAAATAAAAATCGACCACGAAGTGATCGAGGAAAATTAAAAGTACCTTCGTACTCTATGGACTCCGATAAACCAGAATTGGTATATGTGAAAACCTGTATATTCTTCTCGCTTTTGTATCACAATCATCCATCGTCTGTATCAATCCGTGTTTTTCGCTGTCTTATTTAGATGAAAGCAGTCGTGCTGTAAAATGCTTTCGTGATTCGCCGCGTAAAGAAAATAATAAAGAGATTCGAAAATGGCGACAATTTAAAACAATGAAAAATTTTTTAAACGAATATAAATTTGCTTTTCTTCCGCGTATATTTTCTTAAGTGTTTATTCGATATACACACTGATGTTTCGTCTATGGTTCCACCAGATTTTTGAAAATTGTTTCCTCTAGTGATCGTATTGCATACACATGTGAAAAAAAGTCGAAGCTGCTCGGCTATTGATGGCTGTGAGTACATCCATGGTACATACAAATAATACAATAGTGATAAAAAAGGCAGCAAAAAACAAGTTAAGTTTTTTGTTTAGTATTAGCGTACTAAAAAATATTTCCATTTTCCGATGAAGAAGATTGATGTTAAATTTTTTATTTACATAGTTTTTTTATTTTTTAAGTTGATTAAATACTAAAATTGTTAAACAGCTGTGTTTTGACAGAAGTCACTTGCCGCCTTTTCATTAAAAATTTTTTAAGGTGTAAAAGCCTTATTTATGATGAATACAATAAAATTTTTATTGGTTTTTGTTATGAGTTGCTTTTGCCAGATAAAGCTTTAATTTTTTATATAAATAGAGTATTTTGTTAAGCTAATGAAGACACTTTTCTGACTGGATGACTAAAAATAAAGATTTTAATGCGTTTTTCGAAATTTACAAATTGTAATGCCTTTAAAGATTGTCTTGTGTTCATTAAAAAATAATTATAATTAAACAAATTTTTAGTTTGTTGTGGCTTTAGCTGTTGATATTGCCGACATTTCATTGGTCTCTAAACGAAATTGTCAGTGAAGTTTAAGCAGTTTGAAAACATTCAATCTCGTATACTTATAACAAACAAACAAATACAATATGAGAATTCTATATTGTATATTATTACAAAATACATAATCACAGTAGGCTTAGGATGCTTTTATACAAAACATTTTGCAAAAAGTCTAATTGTTTTAACAATTAGTTAGGGACAATATCCCAAAATAATAAATTTCAGTATAATTTTTAAAATTTCCAATTTGTTTCGTTACGTAGACTTAAAAATAGTTTTATTATTGATCACTGTTCATTGTGTTTTTTTTTTTCTTTTATATTTTAGTTGTATAATTTTACTTTTATATTAGAACACGAAAGCAATTTTGGAAAGAAAAATTTCATTTGACTATGTCAATGGTAAATGAACCATTTTATATTCGCTTTTTTAATTTTTAAAAAGAATACAATTCTATAAGAAATGTATAAAATTGGAAATTAACAATATCTACAAAGTTGCAAATGTAAAATAGAACAAAATTGTTGTAATTTCAAAATGTTGAGAATTTTTATATTTAAATTTAGTTCTTCTGTCAATTTTTCATGTTCATTTGCACAGCATTGCTTTTTTTAATGTTTGGGTATGTTTTGAGTTGTCTTCTACAACCATGTATATTGGTTAATTAGTTCGTTAGTATTTTTTTTTTTGAAATGTGAAAATTTTCAAGGATTATATTAACGAAGAAAAATATTTTGATATCTTCGGAGGCCGCCACACTTCCATCATCAATGTGTGTAAGTTTTTATTCCACTATCTGGGTGTCACTTTTAGGTAAGCATCGGCAGTATTTTGTAATAAATATTAATCGATGCATTTTTATGCATTTTTAATGCATTAATTTTTCTCTATTATATTCAAAGACATAATTAAAAATAATAAATAAAAATGAAATTACCTATATTAGATAAGCCATTTTAAATAAACTGAAACGACTGCTAAGAAAGCTTCACCATTTCACATAATTATTTTGTAGTCAAAATTAAAATGCACCATGTCCTCAATGTATGTATACATTCATATAAGTATATACATAAATAGCATGTGTACATATATCGACTGTTTTTCTAATTGTTGTAGAAGTGATATGTTGTTACCAAAAGTGAAGTGATAGTATTAAAAATTTCCCTTTTTTATATTTGTTAAGTTTGCTCTCTCTCTCTCGCTCTCAACATTTTTTTCCAGTTAATTACAACAAAATAAGGGTTGAGACCTTTTTCAAGTCCTGCCCGCTTGATTTTGTTTTTTTGTTCTTATGGCTGTTTCAAATCTATTTTTAGAGTTAATAAAAAATTATATTGTAGTTGCAGTAGCAGGTGCGGAGATAATCTACAAATCAGCACCATCATAAAACCAAAATTAAACGGATATATTTAAAATATTCCTGTTATAGATTATCTACGAAATCCTCGCTAAATTCAAAATCATTTGTAAAACCATCTTGCGTTGGCAGTGTTGAGAGCGATGAAGACATCGATGTGAATGAGCTGGAAGTAGGCGTTACGGTCTTTGGGGATAAAGAATATGTATTGATAACTGTAACCGCAGTTGAATCAGAGCTGCCAGAATCAATGTTATCCATTTCTTCATCAATTAATTGCTGCAAATCATTTTGTTTTGAGCAAATTCCCTTTGCCATATTGGCATTATTACTATTTAATCTTTCATCTGATGTTGTTTGTATTGAAATAGTCATAGAAGTTGTAAGCTCCTTCTCATTTTCGCTTTGCTTTGTGTTTTTAGTCGACATATTTGATTTTGAATCCTTTTCTGCTTTTTTCATGATAGAGATTTCATTGTTGGTACAATAATTTTCGCCGTGCTTCTGATTATGGTCGTCTTCTGAGAAGTTTTGTGCAATATGATGATTTAGACTTGATATTTGCTTTTGGACATCGTTATTATTGACATCATGGTCGTTTCCGATGTTGATGTTGTTATTATTGTTTTTATTGTTGCTGTCGTCTTCTACCCGTTTCTCATCAAACAAATAAAAAGTCTAAATTAAAGGAAGTGGAAAATAGGATAATGTCGCAATTTTTCTTTGTTTTTTTTTAAGTTTTAATTTAGAGATGTGCGCTTAGCGTAAGTATTTTTTCGCATGCTTACGATGATAATGTTTTCAATCACTCCCGACAAATGTACAAAACACGTAATTTAATTTATAAATATATGGCATGTATACATATTTATATACATTTTACCGTACACCTTTCTAAATGATAATAAAATAAAGAATAATAATAATAAAATAAATTGCTGTGCCCATAAAAATTGGGATAATTAAAGAGGATATTAGTTGGTACTGCAAAAATAATACGAGGATATGTAACCAATAACAATGTTCTGAAAGTTCGAATTTTTTTGCTCTTTATATCCTTAAATTTTCGAGATATAACGTATTACTTTTTATTTGTGCTAATATACAAAATCAAAATGTATTGCAACTTTCAGAGGTTATCCGAAAAAAAAAAATTAATTTGAGGATGTACATATGTATATGAAACGAAAATTTGAAAGAAAATTAAAATTTACAAAATTAAGATTTTACAAAATTTTGTTTTACAGACCATTAATATGTTGCATTCACTATTAATATTGATTCACATAAATTTTTTTGGATTTAGCTTCAAGTCAACTCATCTTTGAGTTTATGAGCGCAATAACAAGTCCTTTTGTAAATATTACCTAAAAAACATAAACAAATTTGGTGTTGCTTCCCTAATTAATACCCGAAATTTATATGTACAAAAAAATAATTACTTTACAACTTTGTAGTTTTTGCGTTAAAAAATTTGACCTAATGGTATTTTGTGATCGGATGAAAACAAGCGCCATTATACGGTCTAATGTTTTAATCATGCAGAAAAATTACACTACGCGCACAACTCAATTTTAAATGTTTATATTTTACATGGTATTTTATGTTTCATATAATAAAAAATGTAGTGTTCTTGTGATTATGTAAGTCATTTATTAAACACAACAAGAAAGCATTCCAGAACAATTTTTAACATCATTTTTGTTTACTTTTTCTAAGATTGAAAATAAAAAATAAAATAAGTTCAATCGAAAAAAACTTGTTTATCAAGGGTTTGTAAAACAAACTGATATAAAAAAGAAATACATAATATTGAAATTTAATATTCGGGATATTCTCCCCAACTAATCGTTAAAAAATTAAGAGTTTTTGCAAAATGCTGTTTGTTGTGGCTCTAGCTCTTCATATGCTGACATTTCATTGGTCGCTAAATTAAATCGTCAGTGAAGTTTAAAAAGTTTGAAAACATTCAACCTCGGAAATGTCGGCATATGAAGAGATAAGGCCACAACAATGTCTTTTGACATAAAGAATAAAAACAAAAATTAATAAATGCGTTAAATGACAAATTGACATTCTTTTTCGAACAATTCACGCGACTCTGTTATATCTATTTTTTCCATTCTACAATATTGTTGCCTATCCCACTAAAAGAGCGAAAGAATTTTTTTCGAACATTTATCTTGACCACAACAACAAAATACTTAAATTGGTTTTTGTTTTCAATATAAAAGTTCGAACGAAAGTAGTGATGCAAACCGTAAATTTCAGTTCTTTCTTGTTGCCTTTAAAATTTAATACATGTAATGAAAGAAACTAAAGTACACCAAATAATATAACAAAATTGAAGGACATAATAAAATAATAATTTCCAATGAAATACCTTTTGTTTCCTTTCAAAAACCCATTAAAAAATAAATAAATAATAATAACAATAATACGAATAATTTACAAATTACGTTGCCAGCTTAAAAATTATAACTGTAAAAGTTAAAGGATTCTGCAATGTAATTATCAAGGAAGATCTCAATTTAGAACAAAAATCTGGGTTTAGTTTAAGTTATTTTATAACAAAATACGTTATTAAGTATATGAACTTTTTAAAATAGAATTGATTGAAAATATATTATTTATTACAGCAATTTTATGCTTTGAATATAATATATAGCCATAAAATACCAGCAGTATTATAACAAATTTAATTGTTTATATTTTAATGAAAGATTCAAACAAAAGTGCAAAGTTCATGAGTTTTCTATAACTTTCCGCTTATAAAACTTAGATTTAATTTGGTTTTTTTTTATTTTGAGTTTGACAACAACTCGATAGAAGACGACGCCCCATATACAACGTTTTAATGTTTGTCATATATATATATATATATATATATATATATATATATATATATATATATATATATCTATGTATATATATATATATATATATATATATATATATATATATATATATATATATATATATATATATATATATATATATATTGGAATATTCATGAATTTAGTTAAATTTTTCTGAGAGCGTATCTCTTGTTAAATATTTTGTATTTTACGAGTAAGATTAGAAGCTATATAGTATACGTACATATATTTAAGAAAAATTGTTTTGAAATATTTAATTAAATTATGGCTCGAAATACTTTTAACAAAAATACGCAATACTTTGATCAGATCTACCAATTAACGAGCATTTTCTTTTATGTAATATTTTTCTTTTATGTAATTAATATGCCAGTTTCTTTTATCTAATATTTATATTTTAATATGCTAATTTTTTCACATTCAATTCAAACTTTCGGATATAATGAAAACTTATATGTACATAACATTTTTTTATAAACACTGATATTCCGCGATATTTCTTGCAATCTTGCTTTCGAAAATTCGAAATTAATGTCCATAAATTGTGATTATATAAATCGCGTGGTCCAAATACATCTTTTTGAATCATGTTATTTTAACACTAACAATTTTCCTTACCGGAATATTGACTATCAGTCAGTATCATACCTCCGCGAACCACGTCGACCTTAGAGTGGCTCCAGTCAGACATAGAATTTGGTCGAAAAAACCTTTTCTGGGTATCGGAAAACCTGTACATCTTTGCCGGAGAGAGTGGCGGTTTGGTAAGGAATTTCTTTTCCTCAATATATTGAATGCAAGAAGGTTTTCTTGCAATGAAAAGCCAATATTCGGTAGTTTTGTCGTTCTTTTTTTATATCTAGTATGAAAATATTTGATACGTTTGCTTTTGGAGGCCAGATTCGATTACGATCTCCGGTTATAGCGATTTTTTCGCACATAGCGAACCATTTTTAAAGCAAGTAACCAATAAAAAAAAACCTTGTGTAAGTTTTACGCTAATTTTCTAAACCGTTAAAATAATTATCATTATTTGACAGATATATCGAGTATGCTTTTATTTTACTACAGCTCGAATACAATTTTTATATTTATGAGCCATCATTTAAAAACAATCTAGCTTAAATCTTTACATACGTTAAGCAATTGATAATAATAGAAATATGTTTATGTATATATGTATGTACATTTATATAAAAGATAATAATAAAAGGTTGCGTTTTATTCATGAAATTAAAGACTTAAAACTAATTTAAGAACTTACCTCTCTATCAATTTCACTTTGTTGACCATTCCAGGTTAAAACTGGTGTGCCATAGCCACGATGTGATTGCTTTAAAAGCTCTGAAACCGCCGATTCGTTGCAAACGGCACTGTTTTGATAGCCGTTGCCGTTAAAGTTTTTCATTGAAGTTTCTTTTTTGAGACGTTTTGAGTTATCAGTACCCACTAGATGTTTTGTAGCAAAGGGGTTTTTAAGATTTTTTGGAGTTGTTGTTGTTGTCGTTGCTGGCGACACTGGAGTTGTAGGGCTTACACAGGCTGTGGCAGGCTGCAGAGTAGTAACTTGCCAAATTCCAGAGTTTGTTTTTACAACTGGTGGAGAAGGTGGTGTTGAATGTGACCTTTTAAATGGCGGTCTTTTATCAGAGCTTTCCTTATTACTCTCATCTTCCGATTCTGATGAAAATAAATCTGCGGTGGTGGTGGTGGAGGTAACATTAAATTGTTGATTTTGTGGTTTTTTCTTTGCAATTGCACTGCCAGACGGTGTGTTGTTAATAAAATTGGAACGTTTAATGCTATTGAAAGTTTCATCAAGAGTATCTATTGGTTTCTTTGTTAGTAAATCGGAAGATTTTGCAGGCGATTTTAAAACAGTATTATTAGCAGAGGCTGTAGTTGAAGCAGCCTTTTTTATTTTTATATTATTCGATGAATTAATATCATTATCGTTGGCGTTGTCATTATCCGAAGAGCTACTGTGAGACCATGATGATGAACTCTGTCTTCTTTTTAGAGGATTGGCTAATAAACGCTTTTGTTGTTCGCTAGAAGCAATTGCATTTGTAACATTTGCTGTCAAACAAATATCAGCTTCATCGTCTGTCTCCGAACCGTAAGGTACAAGACTTTTAACTGGGGCAGGTGATTTTTTAGCAAAGCCGTTTGTTAAGGTTAATGTTGAATTTGTGGTTTCAACACCCAACTTAGGCATACTTGGCAGTGTGGTTTTTAATCCGGTTTGTGTTTGTGACGATGTTGATGAGCTTACGATCTCATTTTCGTCATCGTTATCGGAGGAACTTTCGTTACAGTTTTTATCATTATAAGCTTGTCTTTTAGTTGTTGAGACACCTAATGGATACTTTGTATTTCCAGATTCCTGAAATTTACTGGTGCCCACTAAGTGGAGACCGTTTGAATGGTAATTTGTTGTGCTGTTGTTATTGTTGTTATTGCTATTTTTTAAACTGTCAAAAGTGGAATTAGAAGTTGAAGTTGCCGAGGCAGTTGTAATTGAAGATGTTACAGCACTCGTCTTGACTACATTTGTTGAAATACTATTGTTACTATTATTTTTGAAATGTATCATTATTTTACTGCATCCCCCATTTGATGATGCTGATGAAGAATTTAAAGGACTTGATGATACTAATGTGGAGTTACGATTTGATATAAATTTGGTTCCACCATTTGCAAGGGGTGAAGTATTTCCTGCATTGGGGCTAGAGTTGTTGTTATATCCAGGCGGCAGCTGAGGTCCTATTATACGTGGTGATCCTCCCACCACATGCCCATTCATTTTTATCGTCTGTGCTTCCTTTTGAGTTACTGTTGAAGCAACTGATGTTGCCTGTGTTCCACTCACCTGCGTGCTACTGACATTTCTTACCAGCTGAGTATCCAGTTCATAAAATATTATGTAGGCATTTGTATTACATACATTTTGAATTGATATTGGACGCACATAACTGTCATCGTAGTTGTAGTATGTCCCAGATTCGGTTAATCCAATGGCAGTGTAATGTCCACAATGTTGTGAGGCTCCCAAATGGGTTACCATTGCCACCAGGCGGTAACTTAGCTGTTCACCTGCATTTTTACGTGACGCAAATTTCGTTAAATCCAATCTAGGTTTGATTGTAATTTGCTTGTTTAGTTTAGTTCCTAACATAGAAAATCTTTTTAACTGTATACACAAGGCAATTGGTGCACGTTCTAAAGAGAATTGTTTTGTCGCAGAAACCTGTAAAATGAAGATTAGACAAGGACTAAATTTCATCTAATTAAAAAAAAGTTAGAATTGCAAACCAGTCTTTTTCCTCCTATTTGTAGGTCTGATAGGTAGAGTGTTTCTTATGCTTACCTTTTTCTTACAAGCTTCACATTTATAACCCATATCCTCCAGACGTTCACGTGAAAAATAGCCCTCCAAGGCTTCATCCACGGTATCTGATTTACGTATGTCCAATAGTAGGTCTTGGAAATGCTGAAAGGTAACCGAGACATGATTGCAGGCCAAACATCGGACAGCAGATTTCAAATAGCCTCCTAAAATTTGATTTAGAGGTGTTGTTTCCTTGCTGTACTGATCCAAATCTTTGTAATTGCGAAAACGTGACAAGTAGGACTTTTCCATAGCTTCAACCAAGTAGCGCAAAAATTCATGAGCGTCCTCTTGTCGGCCCATTACTAAATGTTTGCATATGGATTTCAATTTGGAATAAACATAGTATGGCCTTATCGCGGATTGACTCTTTTGGGATTCCTGTAGAGTCTTGGCCATGGCGCAAATAATGCAACCAGCATCGTTTGATTCACAACGTTCCATGTGTGTTGTATCCGACATAAGCCAGTTTGCCATGGAGGGTACGTGAAATAGAGCTTGGAGGGTAGAATTTAAATAGCAGGTGTTGCCTACATTCATCATGCCCACACCAACTTCCCATTTGCGGCCGGTAGCTTTCCAACCAATGCGAACGTTTTCGCGTGGATATAGGATACGTTTAGGAGCAGGTAATTCATTTGGATTAGTAGATTTCTTGCCAGATATACTTGGACCATTTGTGAATGGAGTGTTATTACCATTAGCATCTGTTGAAGTAGTTACACGATTATCATAGCACAAACAGTCGTATATAGAGGAAGAGCAAGAACAACATAATTCGTAATTATTACATTGGAATTTATTGCAGAGATAGTAGAAAATTCTCTTAATCAATTTATACAAGGGTTTCAAAATGAAACTATATAATAGCCACAATATTAAGTAATCTAATGCGATTGCACGCATTGTTTCCAATACAAAAACACTCAACATTTTCATTTCATTGCATTAAATTTTCTATTACTAATTCATAAAAATTTCAAATAAAAATCTTAAAAAAATCGATGAAATTGTAAATATTTCAGCTGTTTTTTCCATCTTTATTTTTGCTTTCCATTTTTCTTCAGTAGGTACTTGAATTTTCACACGTTCACACTAATTTCATTTTTCTAGGTAGTCTATTTTTTCTATTTATGACATTTGTTATATTATTATTTCTGACGTCTAATATAAATACATAATCTTTTTTCTCTTTGAACATGCTTTCATCTCTACATTTTTGTTTTAATTCGCCCGACAAACACATTCCCCAATGTAAAAATATCAAAAATTAAAACGGAACAACTGTATAGTGTGTATCAACAAAGCAAATGAAAAAAAAAATAAATAACAAAGTTAGTGTTGCCAGAATTAATTGTTTTGATGTTGAAAGTGAACTGTTGTTTCCACTTTCCGGACATACCATGGATAAGGGCGACATGAAAGGCGATAGATAAATAAATAATTCATGTTATATAAAAATATATCTCTTCTTGATTTTTAATGTTTCTTTTTAGAATTTAAATATCTTTCCGCAAATATGTAACGTGGGAGGTGATGTAAAACAGCAATAGTCAACGTATTTCCAATATATTTACTATACGATTCCACGGGGTTAAAATTTTTCGAAATCTGTATTTTCCATGGAATTCTCTACTTATTTCATTCGACCCAAGATAAATAAATTAACACAGAACCATATTCGAAATGTCAGATTTCTAAAAAAATTACACCACTGTTTAAAATATGCATATATTTGTAGAGCTAAAACAAAAAGGAAAAACAATACAAACCGTAAACGATATACACACGATATATGAAACGATATTTATATTGTTCCTACTTTTTTTAATTTTATTTATAATATATTTCTTCTATCTGGCAATAATGTGTTAAGAAATGAGTAGCACTGCATTTCTAAAAAGCTGCTGACAAACACAAAAAAAAACAATATTCCTATTCATTCGCTCTTACACTAGTAAAGACAACATGAGGCTGTTCTTTATTTTTCATTGTATTTACTAGGTATTAGAGATAAAAGAGCTAAGTACGTACAAAATATTTTTATAAAAACGCTAAAACAAAAGGTACACTTACCGGCTGCGCTGCTTGCATTTGCGCCATTATTATTGCAGGTCGATGGAGAGATTCTTCCATTTTCAATGCAATTAATATTTCCGGAGGGATTCATCACAATATATTTTGATTTCAAGTTATCCAATACGGATTGGCCATAATTGGTGACTTCCTCATAGTCGATTTTTGAAAATAAAACCCTCTTTGCGGAAGCTACAATTTTTCCATGCAACGTATCAATATCGTCCGCATTATTGCCAGAACCACTATTCACGTTATTATCATCGTGTGATGTCTGTTTGGCTTTAGCAGCTGCCGAACAACTACCACCTGAACCCAAAGATTCTCTTAAGGCAGCATTAACACTTGCCGCAGTCTCACAAACCACAGACACTGGCATGGAGTTAGTTGACGTAGGAGTTTGAGGAGGAATTTTGACGATTTGTTTTTTTTTTCAAGTTATGTTTAAAAGGTTTTATGCGGATTCAGGAATTATGAGCAAATTCAATAATTGGCGGGTGCGGTCAGGTAAAGAAAGAAAAATACTTTCACAAAAAAAACTTTGTCTGGCTCCCGCTCTCTACTCTTTTCACAATTATTTTTTATTGCTTCCACACGTAACCGCAATAAAAACAATACCACAGTTCTTCCACAGCTAATTCGTTACTTTTTTTGCTGCAGTGTTTATCTTTTTTAATTCTAACCTTCTTAATTAAAGTCCTTTACGAATATTTAAAACTCATTTTAAACATTTGTCATATTTCTGCTTTGCTCTTCCCTCTTCATAAAATCAACATTCGAACTTTTTTTGTACTTATTTTGCAACACAATTACACGTTTTTTCTGTGTACTTTCCTTTTACTCCATATTCTTTAGAAATTGTCGTATTCAATGACTTTTCATGTAGTAGCCGTAGTTTTTTGGAACTTTGCTACCTTGTATTTTACTTTTTCCAACTTATTCCATTAGTCTATGAGCGTATGCACATTTCTCTATAAATTTTACATATTTTAGAGTATTTATAAACTGTATAAAAATACGAAAAAATATTGGAAATATTTTGCTGCTGTAATTCGGCCCGTAGCAAAAATTTTTCTTCCGACTGAAGTAGCGAGTAACTAGTAAAAGTTGGAAACAAAACTCGTTGAATTGAGGAAGAAAAAACCACGCGTTTTTACAGCATTCAGTGATGTTAATTAAGCAATATATATCAAAACTGCGATTTTAAGAAAACAAAGAACCACGCTTGACAACGAGCGATTAAACTGTTGGGATTCACCATTTCTTCATTAGGTATACACTTGCAAATCCTCATTTACAGTAATATAAGTTCATGCAATTTTTAATTTTATTTTAAATTTGGATTCGCTTTCACGCAATGAAATTCTGGTTTTGCAAATTTACTTGTGTTTTCTTGGAAACTTACTTTGGAGAATCGTTCCTCCTCTCTCATAAACTCAACAATTGCAGAAATAACAATTGCTTGTGTGGACAGAATGATATTGCATATAAATGGGCTTACTATCCCACAAAGGAGAACTTTGGATACATAGATAGCACTAACTTGATAAACAAATTTGTAGCGATAATTTAACCATAAGGTTTTTCAGTTGACAGCACATATCAGGTTTGTATTTAGAGAGATGAGAGCGAGAACATTTTTGCACCGGCTTGTCAAATATGCTGCAAAATTGTTTTTATCAGGGTGACATTCATTATATGGACGTCTGCATTCTTTTTTTTTTGATATCATATGTTACAACAAAATTCAAATAGAGTTCCTGTACTCGTATTCAGATTAAATTTGCATATTCATACATACATAAGAAATATCGTGCATAAGAACTAAAACAGTAAAGCTGTGGATAAAAGAGACAACATGAACCAATCCCTCAAGTTTTCGTACTCATAACCAAGGAAATTATATAGAGGTTGACGTATTTCTCCAACAACCACAATATCCCAAGTATTTGTTTTTGTAGGGATTTTTTCTACTGTCAAAAGCAGCTGTGTTGAAAATAAAGCAGACGTATAATAAAAAACACAATGGTACTTAAAATTGCCAACAAATACAAAAGAAAACAGGAATAGCAGCAAAAAAATTAAGAGAGGAAGAAACTAAGTAAATACACTTTGACACATACTTATATAAATGTAAACAAAAACTGCCACCTGAGCTCTTAAGCTGATCCAAGGCAAATTCATATCGGCTAGTCTTGACAGCTCAGGTGAAAATTTTTTGTGCTTGGATTTTAGCTTGTTTAGTTGTAAAAGTTTGTTTATACGTGGTTTTAGTCTTCTTCTTTATATAAATTATTTCTAGCGTTATCAAGACATATAAATATGCTTTGCGCGGTATTGTGAAAAATATTACTAAAATCAAATAAATAAATAAATTTAGCAATATGCGTTCGTGTGCTCTATACAAGAAAAATTTTAATATAATTTTTGGCTATACTTAATATTGAAATTTATTATTCGGGAGAATATCCCGACTAATTGTTAGAAACAATTAGTTTTTTTGCAAAATGCATTGAAAAAAATGTTTGTTGTGGCTTTAGCTCTTCATATGCCGACATTTCATTGGTTGCTAAAACCAAATCGTCAGTGAAGTTTAAGCAGTTTGATAACATTCAACCTCGTATGTTTATGCCACATAAAACAAATACAATATGAGAATTTCAATATTGCATATGAATTACAACAAATACATAATCATAGTAGGCTTAGAATGTTTTTATACAAACAACACAACAAACAATTATACTCAACGTGAGAGAAAAATAAAATAGATTCGCGTCTATGAAGGCGAATTCAATTCGCCTATGAAACCACTTTGGATTAGTATGGCTGGGCATATATGTGCGTTTATTATGTTTTGTTCAATTACTCGTACATTTTCGCACAAATATTGCAAGATCGAAGAAGAAGAAAATAATCATTAGAAAAAAACCGCAAAAATTGTTGTAAACGTAAATGCAAATTCAAAGAAGACGTAAAATTGAATTGAATCAATAAAAGTTGACATGGTGAACACGGTGTAAAAATATATGTAAAACAAAGTACTGTAAAAGAAATTAGTGACCGAAACTAATCCAAAATGTTTTATAAAACACTAAAATTATACCTTGTGCTAAAATTAAAGTGTGAGTGTTTTGAGTTAAAAAAAATAAATTGGCAAGAATACATGCATACTTGCATACTATATCAAATATTAAGTGTGAGCAGAATATTAGATATTAAAATAAAACTTGGAGATCCAACTAAATTTGGAAAAAAATTCGTTTAAAAATCATTCATATGCACATATTTGGAACGTTTAATCTTGTGTTTGTTGGAGTTTCTAATACAATTCGTTCAAAGACGTTGGAATCATGTCTCATATACATATACATATGGATTTATTTATGTATGTATGTATGGCTATTTATTTTTTCCGACTTGAAAATACATACATACACACATATCTAATTGTTTGGTTAGAGCTTTGAATAAGGTGCGGGTAGCAGAACAGCTTAGATACTAGATTAAATGTAAAATAAAACAATGTTTACAAAAACAAAGTTTTTCTATTCGCTTTCTTTTATGTATATTAAATACAATAATAAAACTCAAAATAAGCATTAATTTACAGTAAAATGGAAAAACATTAAGAATTGGATTGAAAATCCGCAAAGAAATATAATTATATGACTATGTTTTCCATGTCTGGCACTCCCTCTGTTGTCTGAATATAGTAGAAAATGTCCGCTATAAACTGTTCGTACGTCCTTTTCAACAAAACGCTCCCATTTGCTGATTGGGAAATGTCGTTTCGATAATGATTTTTAGCCGTCTACTAATGTGAAATCATGGTTTCTAAAAAATCGATTATTTGTAATGTATACTTTTGGATAATTCTCAAAAAAACCAAACTACAGTGGAGTTCGGTTATAATGAACTCCGCGGTACCATGCAATTTTGTTTAATATATAAATAGATGTAAGCAACATTGAAATGTTTGCATTAATTTCTTATTTTTTAATATACATACATATTTATGTAATATATTTTTTATCTACATATTCATAAATCTATTTTCGATTATTTTGATCGCTTTATTGAATAATGATAAATAACTGCTTCAACCAACGGTTGGTTATAAGTAAAAATTCGTAATAACTTCGGACTTCGTTATAGCCGTTATGATTTGTGTGAAATATTTGGATAAAATTATTGTGACCGGAAAAGTTGTTCGTTATAGGCGAAAATTCTTTATAACCGGTAATATCTTTTTGACTCCACTGTATATCTTTTAGATTCAAAACTTGGCGCAATATATGGAATAATAAGATCTTCCTATTGTTGAAACAATATTAGAACTTGTTAGTAATATATAATAATCACATATTATCGCAAATGATCAAAGTTCTTATTATTTTCTTCAGCCTTTTTTTTGCTAATGCTTGTCGAATTCCATTTAGAAAAATTTTTGTGCCCTATTATTTTATCTAAATTATATCCTTGTACTTGTAGCAGAACTGCCCGTACCTTATTAATGTTCCTTGAAGTGAGAGATTAAATTTTTAATTGTGCTTTTTGTTTCAACGTATTAAGTGGAATAATACAGTGAGTACTTTTTATTTTTATGTTTATGATACAAAATAGAGAATTTTAATTATATTTCTATAAATGTCAGGTAATTCAATTCTCAATGGAATGCTGAGGGATTATAAAAAAAATAAGTGATTGTATTAAGGTATAAAAGTCACATTAATTATTATGAAACTCTGCAGCATTTTTAACAGCGTAAGTATGTACATATATATATATATATATATATATATATATATATATATATATATATATAGTATATACATATATTACGCATGTACATAAAAATTTATGTATATTCAGTCTAGGAATACCCAGCAACAAAAAGGAGTCTTTCTAGAAGGATGCCTTCTAGAAGGCCTCTGTAATCCTTTTTTTGTTTTTGGAAGCTCTGCTGGCTCCATTCCATACTCACATTTTTTAATATACGTTGTCATTATTGGGAACGGCGTCCGTACTTGCTTCTTCTAGCAGAGATTCTAAGAGGCCAACCAACATATGTTTCTCTTTGCTATAGCTGAAGCTCTTATTATAACTTAGAAAGCTTTAATAAAAATTCATTGGCTGAAGTTTACTGATGATTTGGTTAGCGCCAATGAAATGCAGGCATATACTCAACTAAGCCAACAACAAACAATAAAATATTAATTGTTATTTTATAGAATATATCGAATAAAAAAATTTGATAAATATCTTAAGAAATAAATTTTGGTAGAATATCCAGAATAATATTTACTAATACTACTAATACTTTCGGTACTCATCGAGTACCATCTTCAGGTACTCGATGAGTACCGAAATATAATAGCTTAAAAAATAAATTAAGTTTATTAATTAAAATAAAACGGTCAAAAAAACTAGAGCGTATATAACTTTTCCAGTTTGAGGAAAATATTTTACTAAAGTTTACTTTATGTATGTGTTTTTTTACACACTTCTCTAATGCTTTTATTTGTGTCATTTTAAAATTAGTTTATAATGTGCAAACATTTTTATTATCATTATTTTTGCACACAAAAATATTAAACAAAGAGTAATATGTACAAACAAATATAAAAAAACTTTGAACAAATAACCTTCTTCCTCGGTCTAAAAAATCATTGCACCAAAATATGACTTTAATTTCTCTTCAAATTGAAACAAAATCTAGCAATTTCGTCATTTATACATATAAGTACATATTTTGTTAAGAACAATTTTTTTTATTAGATTTTGAATCATTATGTTTCTTCCTTCTAGGAATATATGTACATATATATAACTCACAAGGAAATATTCGTAATAGGCAAAACTAATAAAAACAAATCGTTGAGGGAAAAATACATGAAAAATAAGAATAAATATTTACACATCCCAGGAGCAACATTTCCTTTCTTTTTACTTAAAAAAAGATATACAAAAAATATCTCCAATCATAGATTCCTCAAGTATCTTTGCATCCAAGAACTATAGAAAAAATATTAAAAAACATCAAGTCCACCTTTAGGCAAGGAAAATATAAAAAAAACTAGGTCACATAGACGAACGAACTGTATAGTTGATACAACAATAACACAATTTATTTCAAAGCTAAATTAGAAGAGATAGAGATAAACGAACTATTTAACAGATATGGAAATTTTAAATTACATTAAGTACCAGAGAAAATGGTAGAAAGTACCTTATCAATATGAAATTTACAAAGAAAAGCTCTTTTATCATTTTTAATTAAACCTAAGTAGCTTAACAGAAAAATTTAGGACATCGTTGGAACTACGTTGCATGATATCTTTAGGGCTTTTAGAGGTTGCACGGTTTTTTGGTGAGATCTTCCCTTTGGCTCTCACGGTCGTGTGATTGTGATTGAAACCAATATTAACGAAAGAAATTCGTCACTTGTAAGGGAAGATGTTTGGACCAGCTACATAATAGCAAAATTATCATTATTAACACCCTTTTGAGAGTGAATAAGTATTGGTTACTAATAAAACCATCATACCCACGTACATCATACTTATAGCAAGTTTTGCTTAAAAAAAGTAATGAGTATGAGTATTGAGTGCATACCCTTTGCTTATCATATGAAGCATAACAGATTTTAAGTAGAACACGTATTGTACTATATCCAGACTAATAGGTATAAAAATACTTACATATAAGTATGTCATTGTCATATTGTCAGTTTGAAAGTACTTATGAATATATACTCATAAGTACATAAACATTCCCTAATTATACAGAGAATAATTATTTAGTGACATGGCAAATACAATTTTAAACATTCTCTAAAAATTAATTGAATTAATTTATCGAGTTTGAGGTCTAAAACAATATATTTATTTTATTATTTTTCGATATTTCAACACCCTATGGGTTTAAAATTTATATTTTTATGTTTATATTTTTTCTCAATTGTCAATATTTTGTATTGAAAATATTTAAAAAACTTTTTTCATTTGTTTCAAATTGTATAAAAAATTTTTCCTGAAGAAGACACCCAAAGGGTGTTGAGATATTGAAAAATAAAAAAATAAATATATTGCTTTAGACCTCAAACTCGATAAATTAATTCAATTAATTAAGAAAGGTCGAATAATATCATCAATTTACTCTCTAAAGATTGTGTTAAAAACAATTTCTTACTACATGGCTATAGGATAACTTCAAATAGATTTTCAAAGTGCTATTTTGGTGGCAGACCAAAATCTAACAAGAATAAGAGAATTTATTGCGGTTGTTCTAAAGTCTAGTTCATGAACGAGTATTGAGTTGATTGTTTATCGGATCAATAGTATCAAATGGAACGTTTAGGCTTTGGACTTTCTGGCAAATTACAAAAAATGCGGGGAAGATTCCGGTGTCACATCATAAATTCTATAACAATACACCTACAGCTTAAGACACCATGCGTCTACTTAATACCAAAGACGCTGAAACGTTGCTATAAAAAGAAAAAAATAATAATAAACAAGGCGGAATAGTTGAGTTTAAAAAAAAAACTGAAATTATGCTCTCTCTCTCTCTTTCTCTCTATCTTCTAATTTTACCGTCTGTCATCTCCACCCTATCCCTTTCACAAAAGAAGTAACACCTTAAATAAGTAGTAGGCATTAATTTCCTGAGTGTAACATCTCTTAAAAAAAAGTCATAAGAAAATCATTAATAACAATGTATGACATTTTGCAATCGGACATAAAATAGCAATGCAATATATAAACACCTAAAACAAATTGCAAGCGAAATAGAAATTTTTTTCGACACGCATGCGCACTTTAGACAAAATAATAAAATAGAAACTCAATGTTTTGCTGACCCGGTAACATCTTGGGCGGGTGAGATTTACGGGTTCGACTCTCTATTTCACTATAAGAAGCTTCAATTAACTAAATAAATACTGAAAACTTTCACATATGGCTTTGAAACATAAAATTTAAATTATTTTGAAAATTTTGCAAATATTTCTGTTTTCCACCTTCTCGCAACACTGGTTGTGACATTTACGTTCTGATTGTGTATTCCACTAACGTGAAGCGCTGCGTTATTTTAATATTTTTTTTTGTGTCAAGAAAAACAATAATTTAATAGAAATAACGCAACTCCTCAAGCATTTGAAATACAAAATAAGGCCCTTAATAAAAACACCTATGTACATAACTATATACAAATGTATGTTTGTACGTGAGTATATGTATATGTATGTAAATAAATAAATAAATGAATATGTTTTACAAAAAGTACATTTTAAATATTTTTACCATCTCTTGTGAACTTTTGTACTGGGAAAATGGCTTAAAAAAGCAACAAAAAACTGCGTTTCAAGTAATAGAACAGATTTATAATCGTTTAAATGTAATCACACGCATTGAGTTTAGACATTTTTTAATCCTATTGCTGCTATTTTCAGTATTTTCAGTATTTTAGATATTTTGGAGTTTAAGAAACATTTAACAGAGAACAAGATATCCTAAAAAAGCTAAAAACAATAAAGCGTTTAACAATGAGTGCAAGTCCTTCCTAAACAAGGTCTCTCACACATGGCTAATTGTGTCAATGTAAAGAAAAATAAAAAAATCCATAATTCCACAAATAAAGTAATTCAACAGCTGTTATAGTAAAAAAAGAAAATACAGAGAAAGCTTTAGAATTAAAGAAAGATGGAGAGAGGAGGAATTAGATAGGGAGAGAGTTTTAAACTGTACAATTTACAATGAACTGTTTCTGTTTTTATCGCTAGGGAATCAAAATTTGACACACAAAAGCAACTTTTATAACTCCCCGTCTACATTGGCAATTTTGTTGCATGCAATTCTGCTGCAGAATTGCTTTAGTGTCCACATTAGAAAAAATCTAGTATTGCAATTCTTGTATAAAACGTATGTAAAACATCAAATATAACAACACCAAACATCAAGTTGAATAGTGAGGATAGCAAAGCAAAACAGAATTGCAGAGAACGTGAAACTCTGTACCCCTCCCCTAGCTTCTTACCTCTCTCTCCTAAAACAACCAAGAATTGCTGCAACTAAATTGCAAGTGTGGACAGTGAGTAACACAGAAACACCACAACCTTCATCTTGAACTTTTTGAATTGTGTGTTCAAATGTGTGTTTTGCTGAAGTTTAATTTATGTGTTCTATTGCCTTTGTCTCTTGAATTACTTGTTTCTTTGTTTTTAGTTGCCAATATTACAAACTTAATATTTCGCATGCAACAGGAGGCTGTTTTCTTTTGTAGTATTTTCTCCTGCAAGCAGAAGCTTTTTTCTAGTCGATTTATTTACATACAATTTTATAAAGTGGCTATTTAATACAAATTGGCTATCGATTCTTTCAATGGATTAATATAAAACACATATTCCAGAAACTAGAATAAAATTATATAAATATTGGTAACTTTTTCAAGTATCAAAAGTGAGATCATCGGAAATATTTTTAAAACTTTTGATTGCTGAGCTTTGCAATAGTAAAAATTTGTACCAAATAGTTTCAATATAAGGTCTGATATACTTACGTAGATAATAATTTTATTTTGGACAAAATCTGCAAGAAATCGGCAAAATTCGCACTTTGTAATGTAATAAACTATAAATTTTTACATTAAAAGATACATATGTATATAAGGTCAATGCATTAACACAAAATCTTCTAATTATAAGCATATGAACGCTATTTAGGGACATAATTACTCACAATCACTAGTAGTGAGTAGTGCACGTCTTTGCTTCTCCTTAATATGCATGTAAATAAATAAAAATCTTAAGCTCTAAACACATAGACGACAGCAGACAGCAGACAGCAATATGTCAAAAATAAAATCCATGTATCTAAATGAAAACGATTATTTTGACGGCAGTATAGCAGCACGACTACACAGCCATTATATATATAAATTGCCATTATATATATAAATTGGAAAAATAAAAACAAAAACTTTTTTTTTTAATATTAAACATGAAAGAACATATTACAAAAATACAATAAAGAAATAAATTTATGTGTTTTTTATAGTTTTTCGTGATATTATTACATTTTTTATCAATAACTTTAATTTCATTCATTATAAAATATATATCCGGCATCCCTGAAATTTGTATTGCTAAAATACACATCAGCTGGTTATTATGTTGTTGCTGTCTTCAAAATAATTATGAAGCTGACTTCAGAGCAGCATTTGAAGTTGGCAGCATTTGAAGCAGTGAAGTCGTGAAGTCTGCTGTCGTCTATGTGTTTAGAGCATTATACATAAACTTCATTACAAGTTACTAAAAGCTTTGCCAATTTATAACATTCTCTTGCACTGTACCGTTAACATGCTCTCATTTGCTCTCAATTACTTGCGTTTCTGTATGAGTTTTGGAAAGTAATGAATGGGAAGAAAACAGCGTTGCCATACAGACAAAATATTTTCTACGAAATTTATAATGCTTTTTATTTATTGGCGTGTTCGATTATCTTTTTTTAATAGAGCATTTTGGAAGATTTCTATTATTAAAATAGCAATACATACATATGTACATATGTATACACGCATATAGAGTCTCAACCGCGAAAAGAACTTAGGTGACAAACACATAATTTTACAGGAGAACATTTTTTTATTAACTGCTTTGCACAAAATTGTAGGATCGTTGTAAATTTGATTTTGCTGTAAGTTTATGATTGCACTTTTATTGGTTAAAAAATTTTCGGTACTTATTTTAAAGATGATGAATTATTGATTGGGATGACAAAGTGAAAACCTAAAAACTATGGCGGTTACATTTTTTTGCGGTAACGACACGATATGTACAGGCAAATAAGTCATTACTTTTTGAATTTCCCACTGAAAGGCAACACTACTGCGTCATGCAGTTTGACAGCGATCTGAGGAGAAAATGGAAAATAGTTCTTTTCAACCAAGACAATGCAAGGGTGCACACATGCGTAGTTCCCATGGTGATATTTCGAGAATTAGGCTACGAATTGCCATTCGGACTTATACCCGAGTGACTATTTCTTGTTTCCAAACCTGAAGAAATGGATCGGGGGAATGATATTTGACTCCAAAGAAGAAATCACCTCATGAATCTTATTTTTTGGAAATTATAAACAAATTAGAGAAATTTGGACAAAGTGTATAGAGGCCAAAGGAGGCAATGTTGGAAAATAAAATAATTACATATTTATCCAAAAACCTACATATGTACGTTTTATTCAAAAAGTCACGAACTTATTGACCAGCCCTCGTAAGCATTTCTATTTCAGTACATAAGATTCTGAAAACGAAATAAATTTCATAGCATAATAATAACATTAAAACGATAATAATAATAAGAATGGATAATTTTGAAATAGAACACTTTTCTATGTACATCAGCTCAAAATTTTTAAAATAGATTGTTTTTGCTGCTATTTCAAGCATTATATGTATAACGGGAAGTGTTTTAAGAAATTTGGCAACAGTGACAGTAATGTACAAAAACAAAGCCCATGTACACCTAAAAGACAAATTGAACAACAGAAACATAGGAAAAAAGGGAACTTTCATGAGAAAAAAAACTTTTACTCACACATAACAGGACTTTTTAACGGGAATTTACTTACTGTGTGTTATGGCAGTTTATAAAACATAGGAGTTGTACTAAAATAAGCTCAGTTAGCAATTGGCAATCAGAGCAAATAGTAAACGAACCAAAAAAGAAATACGGAACAAAGTAAAATTTATTTTAATAATCGCACTTACTAATATACCAAAACATATTATAAGTACATACATACAAACACACATAAATACACTGCGCCACAACATCACATGCTTACATTTGGTGTAAAAAAGTCTAATACTATACATATCGAGCCTTTGGTGCAATACCGTAGTAACTCAAAATTTGAATTTTTTAAGGTTATATTACGAAATTATTCGCCTTAGCATTTTTTATATTCCGTAGAAGTTTCATCAAAATATTTTGTATACTCAGCTCTTGAGAAAAGAACCAAATTTTCTTTCACCATTAAGTTGTGTGTGAATTCAAAACTTTAAACTCAATTTCTGCAAAACAACCTTTTTTGAATTATTGCGTTATTGCAGCAAAGGCTCGATATGTACATATGTATGTAAGTACATACTACATATAAAATATTAATATTTATTTTTGTGCGAAGAAATAAAAGAATATTTAATATAGATATTGTAAGAAAAAAAAAAACAAACTTAAAAAATTAATAAGAAAGGAAAGTTCATTTAAATTTGAGTGTAATTGTGAGAAATATGAATAATTTTTAATTGAATTTTAAGTGAATATAAAGAAAAGAAAGCATCAATGAAAAATATGTACAACAATCACAAAGTTTTAGATCAAATTAAATTTTAAGTGAAGTGTTTTGTAAAAACAGAACAAAAGAAATTAAATTAAAAAGAATATAATCAAGATTAAAAGAATAATAAATAATATGTTAGAAAAGTAAACAAAATGATGTGTTGAAAAGTCAAAGTACATACTTATATTAATCAATCTGATCCATATATAAAAACATACCTACACGTACTTATTAATGTATGCATATATGTATGTATGTATATAATTCAAAGTGTAATTGATTTTTTTTACAAATCAGCCTGCATAGCCAACAACCAACCAGAAAGAAAGAAGTAAGAGTTTCAATGTTTAATTTTAAATTTATCCATATGCTTGTAAGTATGTACAGTGCAACTTCGACAATCCGGACACATATAGTTTTAAGGTCGGTCGGATTAACGAGTTGTCCGGACTATAGTAGGTGAAAATATTGAAATAATCTAAGTGAATTAAATTGTATGTACATATGTACATGCATTGCACTATGATTTATTAAAAAACCAGAAATTATTATATTTAATTATGTATTATATTAAATTATTAAAATATGTAATATAAGTGAATTAAATACATATGTACATACTATGATTTATTAAAAAACGAAGTTATTTTGTGTTGACTAACTTTGTCGAGGTGGTTGATTTGTGCTTTATGCTCTAGTCGCTTTAACAATAGAATGTCCTGCATATCCAAATTATTCTCCTCAGCAGCAGCATTAGAGATCTTTGTTTTTGCATAAGTAGCACCGACGATTCATTTCATTTAGCGTGTTGTATTATACATATTTAGAAAATGGTTTATTACATTATTCTGGTTTAAATGTTACCGGGTCCATTATAGGTATTCGAAATAAATTGTTTTATCTTCTCTTTATTTTTTTTAATGTCGCAAATCGTTGATTTAGGAACATGGAATTTTTCGGCAACCTGCCTAATAGTTTTTCCCTCATCAAGACTTTGCAAAATATCACACTTTTCCTCTGAGGTTAGTGTTTTATGTTTGCGATTATTATGCAAAATGTAAATCTAAGTATGAATAACAAAACATGCGAGTAAAAAAGGAAAAAACCCGAATTTTAATATTTATTCTTGCATAAAAAATTTGTACGGATTGTAGAGGTAAAAATTTTAAATTGTCAGAAGTGTAGAAGCGTCCGAACTATTGGAGTGACCGGACTGGCGCATGTCCGAACTGTCGAAGTTGTACTGTACTCATATATATTCATATGTATGTACATATGTAGGTACATGCAGTAGACTCCTAAAAATTTTAATTAGTTTTTAACTCGATTGTTTATGTTTATACATTTTTTTATGTGTTCGGTTGTCAAATTATCAGAATAAAATTGCAATGTTTATCATCGGATATTGATTTCCAACATTGATTAAAAATCTGATAAAATTATATAAAAGATATTTAAAGTTCACATTTATTATAGCTTCCATGTCGCAAAAAAATGAAAATATGGAAATCATTTTCATTGCTTCCAAAATTCAATAGTACATTTTTTCAACTTTGAAAAATTTATGACTGAACATTTTAATTACTTCTACAAAATTTATGAAATTCAAATAGAAAATACTTATTTTTATAAAATAATATGTATGTAGTTATTTTATTTAAATCTACATGTAAACATTAACTTTTCTCAAAAAATAATTAGAAAGATTACTATCATATAAAGAAAAATAAATCGTGAATACTGGCAAATATTGTACGCCTTTGAGATATGAAATTTATTTCCCATAGTAAGTAACCAATCGTTATTTCCTTTGTAAATTAATTGAATTATTCAGGAAATTAAAAATATTTTTAATTTCCTGAAGAAGACACCCACAGAGTGTTGAAAAATTGAAAAATCATAAAAAATAAATACATTGTTTTTTTTTATAAGAAAAGAAGATCTCAAACTCATAAAAAAAATAATTCAATTATTTTTAAAAATAAAAAGCTCAAATAATATCACCTTTGTAAAAAAAGTTTGCTTATTTTACATAATGAAGAATAGGAATCAAAAAAGAGAGCATTATGTAATGACAAGCCTTTGTTAAAATCGCTGGAATTTATCTGAATTCGCACTAATTCCGGATCCTAATCTGAACATTTTCAGGACTTTTTTGGTAGGGTTTCTTTACGGGAAAATATTTTTATCGTCAGTGAACTTTAAGCAAAGATGTTAAGTAATGATTAGATAATGCTAATGATTGCTAATTAACCTTCTTTTGTGAAATTCTCTAATTCATTAAACAATTAGAATTAGTTCAACTAATTCCCATTAGATAATTGAAATTTTTATTCCAATGGTAAAACTAATTACAATTAGTTGCCATTAGCAACAAAAATTGGTTTACCTTTACAATTAGCAATCTAATTGAATTCTGCTAATGCAATTAGATATTCAATTAGCTCGAATTAGAATCAATTATTTTGATATACATATATGGTATTTTTAGTAAATCAGATTACAATTTTGCAGAAGAAAGTACTGCTTCATTGTCAAAATTGACAGAGGAGGCTGAAAGCCTGCATTTTATTTATATATACAGTACAATGTAAATTAAACTGAACGAATTGCATTTAAAAAATATACTTCCAAAAAATTTTCATAACATCTTATAAAAGAGTACCAAAAAACCAAAAAGAAATCGCGATAATTATAAAAATATAGCGGAGCATAAATTTGATAGAAAATAGCTTAAACTGTAAGAATTGGCAAAGTTTCGGCTAATGAGCAATTACTTTGTGTATATAAATGCAGAAATTTATATTTGATCGCAAGCGAGCGGAAGTTTCAAAATAACTCGATTGATGTTGTACTAGTTTATTGTTGTGATACACTGTTCTTCTGAGTAGCTGAGCGGGCAGATGTAAGGAAATGTGGAAATTCCTGACTGTAGACCGGCACCTCAAGAAGTCTTTATAGAAGATCAAGTGTATCAAAAGCGTCCTTACATTCACTTACACCGCTTAATTGTTCAAGAAGAATAAGTGAAGTCTGATCAGTTATAGAAAATGAGAGTATATATTTTACTTTTTTTTTTTTTAAATAGCCCTTACAAAGGTAAATTTATATACTAGGTATATAGTAATGATTCTAAATATTTTGAATAATGGATGGATTATTGTGAATAATGAACGGTCAAGTTGGACAAATTTAATCTCTAAGCAATTCTAGTGTGAAGTTTGCAATAGGGCAAATAAAGTTAATCCTCTGTTGGGAATGAATGAAACCTAGTATTATTTTCTTTATTTTATTTCAAATAGAGTATTTGCAAAACGTAAATAGTTGTTGACAAATGTTGAAACTCAAAGAAAGAGAAATCATATGTGCTACTGCTACTTTCCAGTGTAAATTCATTTGTAAAATTTTACATAATTTTATGTTTAATTTTGGTTTAATAATAAGAAGTTGATATCAACTAGTCAATATATTAATATTCAAAACAGACTATCGGTATTAAATTCACGATTTCTTGCAACCACCTCCGTATTAAATGTGTTACTCTTCCGCTCGCAAGGTTAAAAGTTGAGCTGCAACATTTAACAAAATAAACAAAAAGTCGGTTTTTTGCAGAAAATATTTTTTTCTTATTTTTGTATACATAAAAAGTGTATTATATCCAATGGCTTTTGCAAATGCTTGATAGATAGAATGGATAAAATAAAATTTTTGATTTCTTTTAAACATACGTACGGGATTCAAAGTAGAGTATATATGAATATAACTTCATACAGTCCTTGCTTTTATTATAAATTACAGTTTTAACATTTTATTGTACCATTTATGCAACTTAACGTAAGAATCGCTAATAAAGACGTCGATATTGATCAACAAGTATAATTTTCATTGAGGAATAATGAAAAATACATATGAAATTTCTGTTTTATACAAGATTAGCGCATGTAATAAATTTTGAATTGAACATTGAGTAATTATTATTATTATTAATTTTATCGTCAGTGAATTGAATGAGAAGTTTGTTTACTACATTAACTTTAAGGGAAAATTATCTTAATTGATTTCGTTGTAGAAAAATTACACAAGAACGGAACAAATCGATTGTATTGAATTTATCTAAATGTTGACAAAATATTGAAAATAAAATATATGTAAATAAATATTTAGAAATTTCAATTTTAATTTGCGGTATAGAGAGCTTTTGTTCGTATTCACTAAGTCTATATTTGCTAAAATGGTCTCGTCAAATTAATGAATTGGTATTTCTTCCTACCAAGTAGAAAACCAAAATTTGCGCCATATTTCATTTGTACAATGTATGCATAATAAATTGTCCTCTCAAAGGACATATTATTTCTCACACGAGAATGTGTAAACAAATGAACTAAAACGAAATTCTTTGACATACGACTAAAATTATTAAAATTTAAATTTTTCAAAGATATTTTACATAAAACTCTTAAGAAAATTTTGTATTAAAAGTTTTGAAAATAAATTTTGTACAAAACAGTAGTCAGCTGCTTATACCACAATTACCAATTGTTCTATTAATTTCGTCCCGAAGAAAAATATCAACATTTAAAATTTCATGTAGAATGCGAACAAACTCACGAAAACACAAACGGCCATTTTTTTATAACCTCACAACTATCAGCAATAAAGTTTTCCCTGCAAAAGAAAAATAAAAAAAAAAACTATAAGTGAAGAAGAATTTAATGGTAATTGCTTTGCAATATCGTAAAAAGCAACCAATACATACAACCATATGCAACAAATGCATACACTGACAAAAGCATAAGCAAGAGTAAAAGCCACCAACCACCGCAGTGACATCAATAACGACAGTAGTTGAAATATTCATACATACGAATTTAAAAATTATTTTTGTCTCCAATGGAAGCAACTGTTGCATAAAATTGAAAAAAAAAAACTATTTTCTAAATTTTATGTGTGCAGTCAGAGAAGGAGAACATTCATTATAGAATAAAGTAAGTTGCGATATTAAGTAGATATGAGAAAATATAATTTAAATGTCTATTCATTTCATTTTGTTAAATAGTAAAAAAGACAAAATGGGCAGATTAGTACAAACGTTTAAAATAGTGATTTTGAAAGAAATACATAATTGCATTGGACTTCTAAAAATTAAAATTTTCTTAAATTTGAAGATAATCCCGTATGTCAGAGAAATTGTGGAAAGTTGCTTTTTAAGATTTTGTTCTGGTTTTTAATTTTTCAGATTCTTTTTTATAATTTTACATACCTTGACTTGAAACTTGTTTTATACATATATAATGGTCTCTTTTAAAAAATATGCATAAAATATTTTCGATCGAGTTTGTTATAACAATATTTTAAAAATATTTATAATTCTATAAAATTATATAAATTTTGAATCGGAATTGAAAAGAAAAGTCGCTTGACCTTTTGCACGAGCTCTAGGAAGTTTTTTCTATAGCATACTTATTTGCTTATAACCTAATGACCAACTTGTATCAAATTTGATAAAAAGTCTGTTAAAAATTACTTCCAAAGTCCAATCGAGCATCGTGATATGCAGAAACCTTATGAACTTTCAATTTTGACAGACCTATAGGCACTACTTTGAAATGGGGAAAATATATTTTTGTCTCCTTCAAAAGTATGTGAAATATTTTTAATGGTTCCTTTAGTAGAATTTGTTTCAAATTCTATCACATTAATTTTTTAAATTTTGAAGTTTTTATTTTCTAGAGAAGCTAATTTTGTTCCAATGTTTAACGTGTTTAGTTTTTTAAATTTATTTTTATGCTTAAGAACATTGCATACTTTGAGGCGTTATCTCAAATCAAAATCAAATGAAGTAATATTAATTTGTCAATCCTTAAATTATGCACAAATCTTGTTCAAGTCACTTTAACTTTTTTATTTGAAAGTGCAAACGGACAAGATGAATTTTTATCTCCTAAAGAAACTAAATAAATACAACAAATTTTCTTTTTTGAAATATCATGCTGACATATACGGCTCTGTGGCGTTTGACAGTTTTTGATTTTGTTGTAGTAGAATTTTTGCATAAAAGAGATCAAGTAAGACTTTTCTTTAATCAAGTTGTAATGTTGAAGTGCAATGCGAAATTCGCAAAAATTTTAACACGATCCATACAAGTGATACTTTTCTATTTGTAAAATTTTTTTCACCGTTTTTATGGTTTTTATTAATCCCTAAGCAACGAACAAATATTTCAAAGAGTTAAGCACTTAATTCGGAAACTAAAATGAAAATCCTGGACCAAGCGAGTTAACAATTTTAGCTTTTAGTTTACAAAATTTATACATTCGATAAACTCTGTATATTTTTGTTTAATTATCAAATTACTGTCTTACAATTGTCAAAAACCAATGTGTCTTATTGGTCAAAATCTGTTGAGTTTATACTTCTGCAGGTAGTTAAAATCACTCTTGAGGAACGTTATTTCCATTGCTGCCAAAAATACAATTGAGTGTATTTCTTCAACTTTCTAGGAAGTAAGGATGAAATACTCTCTTTTTAGAAAAATTAAATTATTTCTTTATATTTATCAAATTCATTACTCGAGATATTCTCCAAAATAACTATCATTTTCTTGCTTTCTAAAGCTATTATACTTATATGTTTTGTAAATTACAAATAGAAAAATATGATTCAGTTTTGTTGGATTCTCATATAGTATTTGTAATTTTTTGTTTAAGTATATGAATTCGAATGCTTTTCAGACATGATTTGGCTGATGAACACTGATTATTTTTTTTTATATGAAAAAAATTTTTTTCAATCAGTGATAAGATTTCTTTCACATAAAGAAAAAAATTGTCAATACAGCGAATATGTACCCCTTATGGGCGTTAAGCTTATGTAAATTGGTAAATAAAAAATCCTAAAAATACATCGGTTTGGCAAGGATGTCAGCTATTAAATATCTGTCATCTAAAATGTCATTTATATAGTGAAATGTTTGCCATTTACGAATATGGATTGTTTAGCACCCGAGAACGCGTAAAAGTAGTTAAAATTTATTATAAAAGTATTGGTTTAAATATGGCCACTCTTCGAACATTACGGCATTTTGCATACTGCCAAAAAATGCTTCTGTTTGCGAAAGTGCAGCGGATAATTCGAATTTGTCGATTCCACGACGTTCTCTGCAATTGGGCTCACTACAGTGTATTTTACATTTCGATCCATAAAATTATATTATATTAAATAATTAGTTAAAAAAAATTAGTTTTTCTCTTAATGAAGAAAGCTTTCAAATTGCTGAATAGAGTCATCAAAAAAGGAATGACAAGCTTATGTTAAAAGCACTCAAAGTGATCCAAATTTGCACTACTTCTAGATCCTAATCTCAGCATTTTCATCACTTTTTTCGAGGACATAATTAGAAATAATAGAAATACAAATTTGAAAGTTTATTTTGAATCGAACTAAAAAGTGATACTCAGCAAATAATTATTAGATCAACAAAATTATATTCTAAAAGTAATAAAATGTGTAAATGCCTTTATTGCAAAACTATATAAATATCACACACACCCATACACACATTCTCATACGCATAAACATAAACACATGCAAGCTAAAAAAAGGAAAAAAATACACCATAAATGGGCAGGAAGAAGAGAGAACAAAAAACAATCCTTATTTTTAATGCAACTGGTTGCAATTCAATTGATTTTCTTTAGTGGAAACGAATATATAAACAATCATATTAATGTGTGTATGTGTTTATGTGTTTGTGTGTTTGTGTGCAACTTTAATTGAGTATTTTTCCACTTGAAATTTAAAACAATACATCGATAATAGAGCAAACTTATTGAGTTTTAAACGAATACATTTGTATATGTATATTGAGCGCATTGAACTAAAGTTTAATGTGTGATATTAAGGCGAATGTTAAAATAAATACTGAAAAATTAAAAAACAGTCTGTATATACTTATTTAATTTTCGTATAAAGGCTGTGTGTCATTTGAATACGTAGATAAGATATTTGTACGTTTTAAAATATCAAAAATTTTCAGTTAATGAGAAAAAAGTTTTATATGCAAAAAAAAAAAATAAAAAAATTAAAAATCAGAATCATATTTAAAACTTAACCGGATCCATACCAAAAAGTCTTAAGTTTAACATAGTCATATCTCATAAAAACAATATCATATGTATTTAAATCAGTTGAAAAGAAATTTAGCGAAAAAGACGAGAGAAAAATGACAAACAATATATTAAACATGGAATAGAATTTTTTTTTCAAACTTATTTGTCATCAGCATATTATTTTTGTTGTTTCCGAAATAATTTTTTTCTTACTGTTTAAAATTCTCGTGATTCTGCTTACAGAAATATTATTATTAATCACTATTATCAATCATTATTATTGATTATTTTTATTATTACGATTATTATTATTGTCATCATTATTATTATTATCATCATATTTATCACGACAAAGTGATTTTGTGTCGGATTATTTATCACTTTAGTAATTTCTAAGCAATTATGAAACATTTTTCTAATGAGGTGACCAATTTTTTCATTGTTTTTTAATATCAATTTTTTTAATTATATTAAAATTTCTTAAATTTATTATCATTATTTGGAACATTCAACAAATGAATTTTTCAAAATATTAGCATTGCGTTGTTGCTTATAGTTACTCATCAGTATATCGCCATTCACTATGTTTGAAAATGCTGTTCTAATCTACTATTGAGTTGGCATTAGTTTATTAACCCACAACAAATAATATTTTTTTATCTTCATTATAATTTGATTTTTCATGAAGAGGCAACTCTACATAACATTCCACATGCTATGGAAAATATTTGTCGCAACTTGTATTGAGCGCAAAATTGATTTGGCTTTACGTTCCAGCAGATATAATGCAATCAATATCGATTTAAATTAAACAGTTTCCACACCTTAAGTTTTCTTCTTAATCAAAAAAACTATAATGTGTGAAACGTTAAATAATGAAAAAATTAATTAAAAAGGTTACTCTATGCGTGTCTTAAGCAGAATTTTATAGCTTTATATGGCTTCATTATTAAGGGTGATTTTTTTTAGCAACTTTCTTTTTGGCAACACTGTTTTTTACAGCTCAGCTGTTTTCGTGTAACATGTTACTGTTAAACATGTCCACTTTGTCCTACAATTTAACCATGAATCGACTTACAAACGAACAACGCTTGCAGATTATTGAATTTTATTATCAAAATTCATGTTCGGTGAAGAGCAGCCACTAGCACTACCAGAACTGCCAATGCATTCCGAAAAATGCACTGTTTAGTGTGGATCATTGGACCGTACTTTTTTAAAGACGAAGAAGGCAGAAACGTTACTGTAAATGGCGAGCGCTACGACTTCTTTTATCCAAAATAGAAGAGCTGGACTTGGATGACATGTGGTTTCAACAAGACGGTGTCACATGCCACATGTCACACAACACGCGAAACAATAGTCCAATTGAGAGGCGAGTTGGCTGGTCAATTATCTGCCTAGATCGTGCGATTTATCGCCTTTAGACTATTTTTTGTGGGGCTATGTTAAAGCTCATGTCTATAGGGACAAGCCCGAAGAATTTATTCGTGAGATACCTAGCGGACCTAGCGTGTGAACTATTTCAGGCGTAGCCGCGGTCAACATTTAGATGAAATCATCTTTAAACATTGAATCATATTAAAGTTCTATCGACTCAAATAAAAAGTTCATACATTTGTGTAAATTTTATGTTTTTTTAATCAAATCCGAAAGCTCGCAAAAAATCACCTTTTACGTACATATGTATGTACTCGTAATACGCACACCAATTATAACACCTGGACGTATACTTAATTTTAAATGTTTGAAAAAAAATCCATATTGAGTATACGCTACCACGCACTGAAGTCCATATGGTTTTACCCACCGCTACTCCTGTGACGCATTAAACTTTAATAACAAATTTGTTTACAAGTATATTACTTAGAAAATTTTATTTAAATAAAAAAATAATGAATGAAAAATGACCGAATGAGAACATTTGCAAGGAAAAGATTAAAATTAAAAATTCGAGTATAATTGAATGTTGTGAGCTCACTTTTATATAAACCCGTTGCCGTTTAAATTAATAGTTAAGACCAATGCAAATAACTAGATTTGTACTCGTATACTCTTAATATGATAAATTAGACTAAATGAATAGGTTTTTTTTTGAGTTCAAAAGATTTATTGTTTTCATAGGTCTGTTCATTAACTAAAAGTTTTCACTAATTGTTACTCTAAAGGGAAAATTTTTCTAGGAGCATAAGAAGTGGAGGGACGAAAAAGTTTTATTAAATTTGTTACTAGTAAAATTTTTTACTTGTTAGAATTATTTGACCAACTGCTTTATGTTTTAAAGCTAAAGTTTATAAAAAATTCATATTATTGAAGAAACCACACGTATATGTTAATTTGGACAAATAAAAGTAAATACATTTTACGAGAAAATAAACATTTATTCAACATAAGGAATGTGACTACCATTCAATAGCATATCTTCTTACAGCCAATGTGTTCGAAGAAAGCTGTGCAGCATGCAGTACCAAGGGGTTAGTGAATGTTTTCACAGACAAAAAAAATTTGAAATAAGTACCCTTTTGTGAACTAATAAAATAAAAGAGAAGTGAATATGTTGTAAAATAATAAGTCTTATCGTGTCTGGTAAATTATCTCTTGCGGGTTCGACATTTCATAATAGATTAAATAAAAATGTTGCTCAATAGTTTTCATCTAATGCAAACTATTTTTACAGTTAAAGTGAAAAATTGCCAACAGCGGCAAGGCTGAAAATTTTTCTCTAATTTAGGAACAACAACACGAAATAGAAGTTTAATAGCACTTGATCAACCATTTTATAATTTTGAGAATCTGATAGAATAATTTTGTAAGAACTTTTATTGGGAAGGTAAATTAATCCAGCTGTTGTAATTAAGAGAAAGGTAATTAGATTGCATTATATTAAATTTGTGCTTCAGTACTTTGGATCCATGAAGTATTTTGCTGAGTTAATAACACTTGTTATGTACATACATACAAGAAAAAGTGTATTCATGAATCATTCATTGGTGAGGTTTGTAGCAGAGCTGCTCATATTTAATTGTAATAGCTCGTGATAGCTGAGACTAAAATAATGCCTGTGGCATTGTAGCGACTTGTGTGTCACTATTGGCAAATAGAATGCGACAAAGGTTTATAAATAGTGGGTGGTGTGTGTTACACACTTTGAGATTCTTATCTACAGCGTCAGATTTGCGTGAATATTTGACACCTGTTGTAACAATAAAGATATAACATTTAAATATTTGTCATATGCTGTCGAATAGGAACTTATATCTTTGTTAGAAAATAATATTGAAAATTTTCAAACAAATGGGGAATAGATTTTGAAAATAAAATTTAAACTTAATATCTCGTGTCTCTCGGCCATTATATCCTAATTTTTAGATGTAATTAAAACTGTTCAAAATGCATTGTTTGTTGTGGCCTAAAAATTGTTTTAACGATTAGTTGGGGAGAATATTCTGAATAATAAATTTCAATATTAATTATTCAAAATATTAAAAGAGGAAAACAACATTATTTATTCTTTACTGTAGGACTAGCTGTTCATATAATGATATTCCATTGGTGCAAACCAAATCATCAGTGAACTTCAACCTGTTTGTAAGCACTTAACTTCTTATGTTTAAACATAAACATAAACAATACAATAATTACAATTCGACTTAAAATGATGTCTAAATATACATACATCTATGTATTCTAACTTTAGTTTATGTTTGTACCAACCATTTTTTATCAACTTCTTATACATTTATGTAATTCAAGTTCACAATCTTGTGCAAATGATCTTGCAACATTATTGAAATAACCCAAAGTGTTCCCCTCAAGCGATATTGACTATAAGTATATAAGTATGAAAAAGTGCCTATAAATATTTTGGCATGTGTTGGCTTCTGTGCGTAATGAACCATTTATATAACTTATCTTCCACATTAGAAAACTCATCCTTCCATCATAGGTATTCGTTTTGTACTGCACGCCGGCATTATTACCAATGACTGAGTGATATATGATGATGATTTGGTCACAACGTGCTCATACGCCAATGATTTCAATGTAAAGTTTTCGAATTTTGTCATGAATGTTAGACATTTTATAGCTTTCTTAGAAAAGTATCAAAAGCATACGTTATTGTTCACATATTTATTTCCATTCAAGCACATATCCAAAATGATGAACGAGGTAACAGCAATGGATTTCTTTGTTGTTGTTGTAGAATGACTTCTTTTTTTGTATTTACTTTGCTTCATTACGTGAAATATCATATAGAAACTGTGAAGTTTCTCCTCTCCAGTACCTATCGGAATGAACGTTTCCTCTATAGAGAAAGAATTTTTGCTTTTCCAGCAGTTCTCTTAATCCTGGGTTACCTCTACCCGAATCCTACTGAATTCCAAAAAAGGAGGTGGTTATCAATTCGTGAATATTTTTTTGTAGTTTTTTTTATAATGTTTGTAAACCGATTTTCAATTTCTTTTTTATTTGAAATGGTTTGCTTGCAGGTTAGTCCCATAATTTTACCATTATTTATTGTACACACTTAAAATATTTACTGCTGTTATAACGAACGAAATTGCCCTGTCGTTTTTAGTTCGTTATAACCAAACTTCACTAGATTCAGTGATTTATATTCACATCATATGGATCAATCAAGCCTTGAGTAGTTTTGTGCAACTTTTTCCAATCTGAGTTAAATTATATAAATTTTGTTGAAAGAATCGAATAATAATGTGGTAAATAATTACTTTAATTAACCATTTGAAATGCAAACATATTATATAAATTCATAATATAAAAGTGAATGAAATTACGTTCAACATATTTTAACACACAACCAGAAAGGTATTGCTGTGGTGGTGTTTGTACGATGTGCGTGGTATTAAATAAAGAACAGTTCAGACGAGGCAAATATAAAGTAGAAAAATTTTTTTTTCATTTGTTTTAATATACACATACTCGCAGGTAGCTTATACAAGCTTGCGATCTGAGTTTTTATAATTTCCTTTTTTACCTTTTAATTAATCTGATGAAGTTTTCTTTTCTAAAAAGTATAACAGCTTTTGCTTTTTCGAAGAGTAAAAGGAAATCTAGTGCTCTTCATAAAGCACAAACTTAATGGGAGTACGCAATCCTGTAAGGGATTTTAGTTGTTTAAATTAGAAAGATGGACAGATGTTTTTAAATGCATATATTGATGAAAGAATTTTACACTTTTTTAAGAAATAAAACACTAGAACATATTAAAATGCATGTGTGTTTGCTTATGTTTTTTGCCCCGCCGTACCATTTATTCGATTTCGTTAAAGGTTTGCCGAGGCATGGGAAGTTTCGTTTGTCTGTCAGTCCCATTGTGTTTGTCTGCCTGTACACGTATCATGCAAAAACTACTGAATTGATTGTGATAAAATTTGGCACGGAAGTACTTAAGTAGTCTAATTAACATATGAAATAATTCAAATTTAAGTAGCAGAGACAAGAACCAATTTCTTTAACAGTGCACAGTGCTTAACAGTCATAGTAAATAATATAATACTAGTTTTTCGACCGATTTATTTGGATTTATAACTTTAATTTATTTTCTCAAGCTTAAGGTCTCTCCTTCTTTAATTTTATTATTCGATATTAAGGTACCCAATAAGAACTTAAGCTTGACAAAATAAATTAAGCCATAGTAAATTTTAGAAAATTTGGATAAGCTAGAAAGTCGAACCAGATCCATATAAGACAAAACCTTTAACAGGTGCTCCAGACTATATGTTTTGGACACAAAATAAAAGGATATGCAAAATATGTTTAAAAGAAAACAAAATAGCAATAATAAAAACAGACATCACATGAAAATATTGAGTTTTAGATATATCCCACTATATAACCTTAGAACAGTACATTAGGTTGTATTTCTGAAATAATGTTGAAATTTCATATTTTTGAATATGTAAGAAAATATGTATGTAGAAACTCGCCAAAAATTAAATGAAATAAAATTCCAAACAAAATCGTAGAGGGAAAAACAACGTTTCTTTGCGGTTCAATTATGTTTGTTTTTTCGTTTTAATTTTTGGGGCCTTATTTTATAACATCACAAAAAGTAATAAAAATATTTTCCTAAAAAAAATTTGGGTTTGATTTCAGTTTTAAATTAAAACAATATTTCTATAACTATACGATAAATAATATAGTTATTTCTTTCATAATTTTTTATATATACTGGGGCTTACTTCATTTCATAAATTGTGGACTTATTTCATGACAAATAAAATCCTTCACATAGGTTGTTATTTTATTTCATTGCAGAGGATAACAATTTGCAACTTGCCCTAAACCGAAAAAAATTAATTCAATACATAAACAAAATTTGGACGAAATTTGCACAATATGTTACTTTTATGTATTTGGTGTAGTTTGTGACGCCAGATGGCGTAGATATGCCTGCCTGGGGGACTTCGCCCTCCACAGAAATAAATTAGAATCTTAACTTTTCCTTCCTATTGAATGTATGTCATAATTTCCCTCTTCGTTAAATTTTTTAATTAAATACATCCCTCGGCTCGTTTACTACATTCCACTCACTTTAAAAAAAAACTCAAAAATTTTTATTTATTTATATAATTTATATATCAAAAACTGACTTTTGTCCGTTATATCGCGAAATTTCTTAGAGTGCGATTTTCTTCAAAATTCCATGTTAAATATTGGAAACAAAAGTAATTAGTGATATTGAATTTATATAAATAATTATTACCACATATTTTTCGATGTGCCACATTGTGATTCTTAAAAAGAAAACAAAAAATTAGAATCATAATTTTTCCCTCTAGAATTTCCAATAAATGTCCCTAATTTCCTCTTCGTTAAATGGTTCTAAATTCGTGAGTTGACTACATTCCATACCACTGTTGTTGTTGTTTTTTTTTAATCTGGCATCAGTTATTGTTGTAGTTTCCTCTGTATAACCGTATTCGGAATAGGATACATCCGATTTCCAAAAGATCGTGCCATAAATGTCATCAGCAAATTCAAATTCATTTCTAAGGTTAGATCCTATAGGGCAGGCATATTGTGGCATGAGTTCACTCACTTACAAGAACACCAGTACGTTCGGAGCCATAGAACGGCCATTTGAGACAGACCTGAACAGAACTTTTGTATAAAATTTAGAAACTCTTGTTTCTAATGAATTAATTACTTCATTTGATGGCTTAGGTATCGATATTAAAACAAAGGACCTCAGATTTATTTTTCACTTTTTAATAGAATTGAAATATGTTTCACCAAAAGCGTCATGTTTGAAGCAAAGAATCACCAAAAAAGAAAAAGAAAACCAAATTGGTTTCATTACGCTTATTGTACCTATAATCTTCTAACTCTGAAGATGATTCTAATACTACTCGTATACGTCTTAGAAAATGCGAGATGACATTCATTCATGGGATACTTGCCATATGTAAGAAAATATGGCAAAAAAGTATTCGTACAGTTTGCAGTTTTTATCTAATTCTTCTTCATTTGAAATATGTGGGAAAGCTTACATTTTATATTCTTTGTGTAGACTTAATACGAAACAAATTGTTGTAGAGCCAACGAATGACATTTCAGAAGCAAATACCCCATTGAATAATATGTATTACAAGTATTATATTTAATTTCGATAGTATTTGTTTGATATCTAATGCGGTAATAAATGATAAATAATTATATTTGATAACGACTGCGGTAATTCGGCCCCTTTTAACGGTGTCTTCATCCATTTTTCTTTTGTTTTTAGCAGAGATGCTAAAACAAAGAAAAAGCTATTTTTTGCGGGATTATTTATTACTATTAGGGATTTATTTTACTCTTCTCCAAGCATATGAATATTTAGGAGTTCCATTTACAATTCAAGACCAAATTTATTGTTCAACTTTTTCATACTCGTAACAAGAGGATTTCATGGAATTCATTTATTAATTGGGACTACTTTTTTGTAGAAACATTTCGCAGAGGCCTGCATAAGGTCGATAAACATTGTTTGAAAAAGCTCTAAAGGAGTATAAATTAAATCTGTACTTGTACAGAAATTTTTTCTTTAGATTTTTTCTCATTGTATTTGTTATGCTGGCTGGGGTGGATTTCAAGTGGCTTCGCTTATCACTACTAAATGCACAGTGTGTTCTGTTTGGAATAGACCTGCATGGGGCTGGGACAAACCATGTGGAATGTCTTTAACTCACGAATGTACATACATATTTTCATATTCTTAGCTTGTCAGACGAATCAAACATGCAAGAGCATGTTGGATTCGTCTGACCGCACTTAAACAACGACGAGTACGGTGACCGGCGGGAGAAGGAAAATAAAACGCAGGAAACGATATTAACTTTTGCTAGGTTGTCCCTATTCACTACACATTATACGCAAGAAAAGGAAAAGGAATTTTTTGTGAACTTTAAAAGCCATATGTTTCATTTTCTTTTCTTTTCCATTTGTTTACTTTTGTAGCAATATTATTAATATATCCATATTGTAGAGAGTCTATATATAAAAATGTGTATATAATTTGTGTGTTTGATTAAATTATTTAATGATTTTACACTTACATGTTCTCTTTTTTTTGGTTGGGGGATGTGTCTCTTTTGAGAAGTGCAGAAAAAAAAAACAAAATAATACAAATATTGAATGATAAAAAGTACATATGCTGGAATTTTGTTTGTAACTCTCACATCGTTAACAAAGTCAAAGTCAAATTATGTGTAGCTGCAACAAAAAGTTAACGTTTCATTAATTTTCCTATTACAGCATACAAAAGCTTTTTCTCTCGCCTGAAAAAAGCGTTATATATATATATATATATATATATATATATATATATATATATATATATATATATATTAGATATACCAAATTACATTATTTTTTTAGTAAATCTATTTACTTAGTTTTTCAAAATCGCTTTCGGCGCTCTTTTTGAATGACGTGTACAGTTTCGAAGGATATAGGATTAAAAACATAAATAAAGTATAACATTACTGCTACAAATTAGAGGTAATAATTCTTTGATTATAATAAAATTAATTAATTTGTAACACCCATATACACACAAATATATTTATGAGTTTATAAAAACATTTTAAGGCCCAGTTAGCCGAACGTTGATGTTAGAAAAACGTACCGTACTTTAACGTACGGACGTTTGTGCGGTTAATGAATCTTTCAAAACGTGTCGAATGTCAACAAAACAAAAACAAAACGTTGTACATACAACGCTACTTTGTGTAATTTTTTTTCTAAAAAAATTAAATTAATTTAATTAATTCCTGTTTATTATAAAAAAATCAAATAAAGATAATTTTCAATGGAGTCCGAAGACTTATTTGTTGATGTTTGCTTTTTAAATTTGGTAAATATAATCTTTGTTTTTATTTTTTATTCCGGCTCTAGGTCATATATTAAATAAAACTTCTTTTTTTTTTTTTTGTTTTATTTAAATTTTTTTTTTTTATTTTTTATTCCATATTTCGATCACCATCGGTTCTCTTCTTCAGGAATTTTAAGTAAAGCAAACTTTTATCATATTTTATAAGGCAAATTACATGTGATAGTTATCAAAGAACAAATTACAACAAAGACAAATGTGTAAATCATTCTGACAAACACTAGCAGAACGGAACAACATGCTGTTTTCGAAAGCCGCTACACTTTCATCATCAGCGTTCTTGTGTTTGGTCCACTTCTGTGGTGTCAGTTGATGTATATTTCAGCTATTTATACAAATTTTCACTGTAAATGTAACAAATATATATTTGGTAAATATATTTATTGAAAAGAATTTAAATTTTTCAATAAATATACAGTCAGCTGTTCATAATAGAGATGGTGTTTGAAAACTTTCGTGTAATTCATGCTTATACATAAAACGTACCAAAACTATACTAAGTACTTTTTGAAAGAAAAAAGTTGATATTTTGAAAAGTTCGTGTAAAAATTAAAATTTTAAGAATAAACGCACAATTGTACGTCCATATATTTATTATGTGTATATAAATTGGTACTTACTTCACAATATATACGTAACAAAACTTTTGACTAGCAAAATTTGCAATATACATATGCATGATATGTAGTATGCAAGTGGCAAAATAACAAATATGTATGTTTATACGCGTATAATAACTTTTATATTCAAAATAATTAACTGTTATATATAATTGGATTTATAATTCAATCTAAGATTTTATTTGCATTCAATGGTATTTACTTGTTTTTTTTAAGTCTCTTGATGCACATTATTATCTCAACATTACATTTTTAGACTTTGAAAATTCGAAAATTTTATTAAAGTTTTATTAGATCCTTAATAATTTACATATATCAATAAAAGTACCGGAAGGGAGTTTGGGCCACAATACAACTCAACAAAATAATAGTCCCATCACTGGTATACAAATGTCACGTAAAAACATTATGAAATTCTATTTTATACAGTTTCAGCCCTTCCGTCAACGTGACATTTAATTTGGATAAGCATTTGCATTGATTTCATATGCCAAAAACAAACGTTCCTTACATTAGCTAACGTGAACGTTCGGCTAACCGGGCCTTTACACTTTAGGACTTTTAGGTAAAGAGCCTAGATTTTCTCCAAGAGGATCTCGTATATACATTTTCTTTTTTACACAAGACAAGAATAAAAGACACCAAACAGGATAATGAAAAACTGAGTACTTACCTTAATAACGAAAGAGTTTAGTTGAACTCATATGTCGATATTTTATGGTGTGAAAATGTTCATAGAAAACTGTTGCAAGATGATTATTATGAGCTGCTTCCCACAAAAACAAATATATGTATATGTAAAAAATCAAAATATTATTTCACCACAACGATTAATAGTTTAGTAAAATTGTTGCTTTTATCATTGTCATGTTCCAAAAAAAATTTTCAGAAAAATATTTAAAAAATATTTATCAAAGAAATGTCGTTTTAGATTTTTTTTTGTAAAATTTTATTACCCATAAAAGATATAATTTTTAATGCACATTTGTGAATTATTTGATCGAAATCATTATAATCACAAAACAAGTTAAACATTTATTAAACCGAAATACCCCAAAAAAATATAGTCCTGAAACGAATATATCGCTCCTTTAATGAAACATCGTCATATCGCAAAAAATTCCAAACTTGACAAAATGCGAATAAAGAGTTGAAAGTATTAGCTTTCATCTCGAAAATATTTGGTATAATTTCGTCTTAGTTTCAGATATGATTCTGATTATTTTTTTATACATACAAAGAAGATATAGAGAAATACATTTTCCTTAGTAACTCAAAACCTCTGATTTTTTCATATATACGTATAAATATATATATATATATATATTTTTTTTTTCCAACTTCTTTATTTAAATGAAAGGGCATAAAATGTGTTTGTAAATAAAATAAACTTGGTTAATGTTCTTAGAATTTAAATTTTTAGAAAACAATCTAAAATTGTAAGTTTTGCGAAAAAAATTGCTTAATTGAAAACAAAAGTTCTTAACTATTTGTTCTTAATTTATTTCAATATATTTTACTTCGCTTAAAGGAAAATCCGCTTGAAAGCTTAAGAGGAACACATACTGTTTGTAAAAGTGCAAGATTATGTGAAGAATAATTTTCCTCTTACATCGACAAAGCATTAGGAGTGCGATTTAGTAACTTTTAAAGATGGGACAAAAGCTAAATTTACAACAATTACTGTGGTTTGCACTGACGGTTGCTTTGGTCATTCATTTCTCGTTATCAACTTTGTTATAATTTGATATTAAGAGGCATTTCTGTTAAAATAAGAGAAAAGCACGTAGAGGAAGAAAAAAATAAAGGAAACAATTTTTGACGGCCAAACAGTGTATAACAATGAATTTCTTTTCACGAATTTCTTTAATTATAATAAATAAAAGTAAAAATATATAATAAAATAGTAAAAACAATATTATATGTGAAATATGCCTCTATATTTTTCGTAAAACAACAACAACTGGCGCCATTTGTAAAAGGAGAGGTGCCTCCTCTGACTTCCTCTCACAGCTGACTTTGATTGCTTGAGTAACAACTTAAAAATTATTGGGATTAGGATAGCGCCAGAGCATATCTTTGAAAATGTTAATGAATAGCAAAATCGTTAATTTTGTTGTTAATTTTTTTTAATTAACTCAGCAGCCTTTAAATGAAGCAACTGAATCACTCACTCCACAGGCCGTGCAGGCACTTTTTGATAGTATTATGAAATTTTCTAATTTTTAGTTTTAATTAAAAAAAAATAGTTTTATTTTGATCACAATAATTACAATAAAAAAGTGCAGATCTAAATGTTGAAAAAAATATGTTTCAGAATAATTCTATCCTTTTTAGTTATGAAAATATATTTTAGTAGCAGATCTTTTTTATTTACCGAATAATTTTTAATTTTATTTATTCACTACTTCGCCAGAAGATCTTCCTCATTAGAAAAAATTTCATTTTTATTTAAAAAATTTTCTAGTGAAATACTAAAAAATAAAATAAAAATATTTCTTGAATTCAAAAAGACCTGTGGCAGAAAAATTTAAAAATAACCGAAATTTATTTAAAAATAACCAACTTGGCTTCGCTGTTGGCGTTACATGTACATTTACATAAATATTTTAAAACTTATCTTCACACACACAATCTAAAAGCTTATTTAGAAGATGGCCTTAACAACTTCGTTGGCATATATCACCGTCAAGCCATCCTTTAACGGACTCTCCAATGAAAACATGAAATTGTTTGAATTTCACTAAATCTCGTCCCCTACTACGTGGTTTAATATAGACTTCTTAATATAGACATCTGGCTTTACATAATTTAATAGAAAGAAATTACATTACCAAGGGCCGTTAAACGATTCGAAAATACGAGGGCGGTTCAATAATAATAGAATTTCGTGCCTCTGAAATGGAAAAGCAACAGATAACAGACATCTGTCAGTTGACTCCTGTAAGCCATTGATAGTAGACTATCGCAGTATTTGAGGAGGAAAAAACTATAACGGAAAAGAACCATAACTCCAAAACCATGAACCATCAATTTCAATGGTAAAAAAGAGAAATGAATCTCGTTGTCGACCTACAAGCATGGAAGATGCCAAACGTTCTGGACGCCCAGTTGAGAAAAAAAGTTCTTTTCAATAAGGACAATGCTAGGGTGGACACAGGTGCAGTTTCATGCATTAGGCTACGTACAAATTGCTTTTCCATCCGCCCTATTCTCCGGAGAAAACGAGAAAGGTTGGACAAAGTGTGTAGAACTCAAAGGAAATCATGGTGAAAAATTAAGTGATTTTTTATTTAATATTAATTTTTTTTTTAAATCCAAAATGCAAAGGAATTATTAACCCGCTGTCGTATCTCATTTAGTAATTGAATTATTCAAAGGCTTTTATAGTACATGTCGCAACAATTTTGCTGAAAACTTTTCTTTTCCGCTAAACAATATCTTTAGAAATTATTGGGAATCGAATTCCCATCTGCAAAACTGATGGTCTAGCACAGCTGTGCAATATCAAATTTTAATTTATGTACATTTTGCCATAAAATCTTTTCAATGAAATTTTATTTCACTCTAATTCTAATATGGATGTAATAATGCAAATATTAATCTATAAACATGAAATAATACATATTGTGTATTTAAGCAGAATATATTACATACATATATTGCAAAAAAGTAATAAAAATGTAACAATAATATGAAATAAATTGATGCTTTTGCCACTTCATACCACGCCAACATATAAACATTTCACTGGTATTAGCTTACAACACAATTCCAATGAAATATGAGCATAAAACCTACAAGAAATGATACAGAACAGAAACAATAGAAACTAGTATAAATATAAACAAAATAGTTATATTTTATATTATTAAGGTGGGCCATATACATATAAGGCTAAAAACAAATTAATTTTGCTAATCAACATTTGCCATGCAAACAATTTTATTTAAAATTTAATTTTAGGCAATTTTTCGAACTGTATTGCTCAAGTTGAAAATTTAGTTAATCTGGCTCAAGTTCCAGCTCTGAATTTGACGATACAGAAAAATTTATTTATGGTGAAAATATTTAAAAATATTTTTCAATAAAATTGTAAGGAAACTATAAAACATTCATGCTCAATATCTACGCAATTTTTGAACCCATATTGGCTTAATCGAAATCGATTAAAACTGGCTCTTGCCAATTCATCATCTTGTTTTAGCAAATTTAAGGGAAAATTTCGTTCAAACGTTTGTATTGAAAGCAAAAATATATATATATATATATATATATATATATATATATATATATATATATATATGTATATATGTATATATTTTTTTACTTTTTGTTATTTTCAATATTAGTACATAAATGTAAATATATATACTTATTTATTTAAATTTATAAAATCAGACAGCAAGTTAATTTTTTAAACTATTTTTATAAAATTTTTTAAAGAAAATCTTTCTGTAATCTTTCTCTAACATAATTTGTCTAAATAAATGGTTTTATTAAAAACATATATCATCCATCTGAACGCTATTAGAAAACATTGAAACTAACGTTGATTATGGGGATATAGTCACCATCGAAAATCGCTTCTGCTTACTCTGTTCTTAATAAAAATAAGGTAAAAAATTGAAATTTTATTGCTTATTGTGGTTTGAGCTGTATATAATTTGTGCAATTCGTTAGCACAAACCAACTTATCAGTAGGCTGTAACCATTTTTTTAAAGCATTCAACCTTGTGTGGTTATATAAAAATTTTCAAATACAATATGGGAATTTAATCATTTATGAAAATTCTAAAATATATGCCACAGTAGGGTTAGAATTGAAGTATACTGGATAAATTGTTGAGCGCCAACAAATTCCCAGATATACGAGTATAGACCTCTAAGCCCACAGCAAACAAAACTGTTTTAGAAATTATTAATTGGGAAAATATTCTCAATAAATTTTCAATAAATACGTGCATAAGCAAATGCAAGCCTAGAACTGAAACCAGTTTTAATAACATCTATTATTTTGCAATTTAATTTGTATTTATTACCGCCCGTAAATTGCACCACTGTACGCCCCATTGATAATATGAGTTGAAAATCGAAAATTAAATTCGGCTACAGCCATGTTATTGCTTTTAATAAGACGTTAGCAAATGTCTACTACCCATATGGATGTACTTTTCTAACCTTCTAACCACCTTATTGTTTTCCCTTTATGTCTGATTGCGTGCTTAAACTCAGTGTTGAATTACGAGTACATACTCAAGTGTTGTAAATAATTGAATATGTATATGTTTCATACACACACATACCTGCACGAATATGCTAATAAAAGCATATGTGTATCTATAGTATATAAATATTTCTTTTTTCACACGTATTTGTTTAAGAACAAATAAAAAACGCTCAAATGTTTGCCAGTATTATCACTAGAGATATTGACATTAGTATATGAAACTGCCACACACATGCCCACAATCCATACACATTTTCAAAGGTGATGTTACTACAATCAGCTAGTGTTTGTTAATAAATGAATATAAAACCTTTATTAAATGGCTGTGTATACAAAGTAAAGAGTGATTTTTTAGCAACTTTCTTTTTGGCAACACTGTTTTTTTTGGCAGCTCAGCTGTTTTCGTATAACATGTTCCTGTTAAACATGTTCAGTTTCAACCATGAATCGACTTACAAACGAACAACGCTTGTAGATTATTGAATTTTATCAAAATTCATTGTGGGTTAAGAAAGTGCATCGTCCACTTTTTTATGGGAAAATTGTGTTCAGCGACGAAGCTTGTTGAATGGATAAGTGAACAAGCAAAATTGCCATATTTGGTGTGAAGAGAAGCCACAAGCAGTGCATCTCGAAAAATGCACTGTTTGGTGTGGATTTAGGGGCCGGTGGCATTATTGGACCATATTTTTTCAAAGTCGGAACGTTACTGTGAATGGCGAGCGCTAGCGTGCGATGGTTACAACTTTTTTTGCCCAAGATAGAGGAGTTGGACTTGGTTGGCCTGTGGTTTCAACATGACGGTGCAACATGCCATACAGCACGCGAAACAATGGCCCAATTGAGAGGCGAGTTCAGTGAAGAGTTTATTTCACTTATGGGGCCGGTCAATTGGACGCACTGGAAGCCAATATTGAAGAATTTATTCGCGAAATACCTGCTGGAGAGAGTATGCCGAAATTGGACTCACCGTAGCCGCGGTCAATATTTACATGAAAACATCTTTAAACATTCAATTATATACATCGTTCTATCGACTCAAATAAAGATTTCATACGTTTCACAAAATTTTATCGTTTTTTTAAATCAAATCTGAAAGCTCTTATGAAATCACCCTTTAGCTGTGTCTTTCAAATGTTTAAATGTAAACAGCGTTATTCCAAACGCCGCTCGAAATTGTATTCCATTCTAAATATTACGAGAGAATTGATATAAAAGCTTAAGTTCAAAACTTAGTGTATTTGAGAAGAATATTCTTTCTCAATTTCTGAAATGGGTTTTACAAATTTCTATTAAGTTTTACTTTGTGTTTGCTGTGTTGGTAGAACAATCTACTTTAACGAAAAAAAATCCTTCCATTCAAAATACAAATAAAACTTCCTTTGCACGAGTTTTTTTTATTACATATTTGCATTTGGTTTAGAATTATTTGTTATTGGTTTTTATTATTACAGTTTTCAAGTTCGTTTGATAAATAATAAACGTTGAGAAAAGAGAGGCCTTATGAAAAACTTGTTTTATAAAAAGTATTCCTTTTCAAGTGTTATTTTGTAAAAGATACATATTATGAGAAGCACCTTTTGTATAAAGTACCTTTTCTTACCTTACATTTTTTTAAAAATAAGCTTTTGTAAAAAGTACTTTTTGTAAGAAGTACTTTTTGTGAGCAGTACCTTTTGTAAATTGTACATTTTGTAGAAAGAACCTTTTGTAAAAAGTACTTATTGTAAAAAGTATCTTTTGTAAAAAGTACTTTTGTGAAAAGCACCTTTTTTAAATAGTACCTTTTGTAAAATGCACCTTATATAAAAAGTGTTTCTTATAAAATGTAGTTTTATAAAGGTCATTGGTAGCAGCGTTTCGAGTCCCCATTGAGCATTATTTTTAGTGGCAAATAAATCATCACTCAAACCAAGAGAATTCTGCTCTTATAAAGAGTATTTATTAAAAAACATTTATCAACAATTTTGTTCCCGGTACTCAAATAAATGCCTATTAGTGAAAATTTGAATACTGCTTTTTAAAAAAAGGATATTTTACAAAAAATATCTTTTATAAACACTGACTTTTGTAAATTGTTTGTTATTTTTAGTGTGTTTTTATAAAAAGTACCTTTTTTAAAAAAAATCTTATTGTAAAATGTATTTTTATTAAGAGTACATTTTATAAGAAAGAACTTATTAAAGGTACCTTTGCTAAAAAGTATATTTTATAGAAAGTCCCTTCTGTAAAAAGTGGTTTTTATGAAAAGTACCTTTTATAAAAAGTACCTTTTAATGAAAAATACCTTTTATAAAAAGTACCTTTTATAAAGAGTAGCTTTTATAAAAAGTACCTTTTATAAAAATACCTTTTATTAAAAGTACCTTTTATAAAGAGTACCTTTTATAAAAAAGTACCTCTTATAAAAAGTACTTTTATAAAAAAACCTTTTCTAAAAAATACCTTTTATAAAGAGTACCTTTTATAAAAGTACCAACTATAAAAAGTACATTTTATAATAATTACCTTTTATAAAAAGTACCTTGTTTAAAAAGTATCTTTTATAGGAAGTACCTTGTTTAAGAAGTACCTTTTATAAAAAGTACCTTTTATAAAAAGTACCTTTTATAAAAAGTACCTTTTATAAAAAGTACCTTTTACGAGAAGTGGTTTTTTATAAAAAGTAGCTTTTAGAAAACATTCAATAAGCACGATTTCCTTTATTGCTATTCGTGAAAATTTAAATAGAGGCGTTTGTCTTCGAATTTCAATATTCATAGTTGGTGGGCATCCTTCCCATCAACTATTCCACAATATTATTTATTCTTTCTGCTATATTTCCATTACAGTGATTCTATTCATTCATTATCTGCGCCTTCCGTTTTGCTTTTATTTATTTTACTTTTTTATTACTTTTTCTGTGTATATAAATTTCATTTTCATTTCTTTCCTTGATTTTAGGAACTGTTGCCACTTTCTGGATAAGCCAAGAGCAAATAAATCTTTGAGGTATGTATGTACCTTTGCCATCATCTTTTACTATTTACTTTTGTAGTGTATCAAAAATATTCTTAAATACATTTACACGTGGCAGACTGAATTTAGAAGAGAATTTCTTAATATTAAGCGAAACTAAAAATAGAGGGAATGAAAGAAAACACTTATAAGTTTGTATGCGTGTTAAAAGTTCAAAGCAACTTAGTTTTTTGGCTTAAGTTAAATGTGAAAATAATTCTGGTATTCTTTAGTTTAGAGATTAAAAATTTATCACACATTTTGCAGGGATGTCTTGAACTTATTTATGGTTGTAAAAAAAATATTGTTATTGGTTTGGAGAGGATTAAAAAAATTACAAATTGTTTCTTTACATTTTCATTAGCGGTCACGTAATAGTAATAGTTATAAAATGGCACCTGTGTGGAGGGGGTAAAGAGGTGAAAAAATTCAATTAAATATATAAATAAAATAAAATATAACTACATTTAGAGAAAAGGTTTTTCTTAACTTGAATAGTTGATTCAGCTAAAATTTGTAATAAGGGAACGAAAACTTTATTCATGTACGCTTTATTCATAAACATTCACGCTCATATGAGTGATTCTTAGTGATTCACACCAATCACCTTGACGGTGCGTGCATAAGTCCACTAGTAGCCACATTGACTAAAAACCTGATGAACTAAATTTTTTAATACTATTGATATTAAATTTAAATTATAAGCATTTTTGATATGCCGTGACCTCTGTTATCGCACTATTACTTTTTTGAACCTTTTGAGAGTAGGACCAGAAGATGAAAACACAGTTTATCGATCCAGAAGCTGTCACTAATTTAAATAATATTTGTTGGGCATAAACACTTTAAGTTTGTCATTATCTTTATCTATAAATATTTCATTTAAATATCGACAAAGGACTTGCAGTTTATTTCTTTATAATTTTTTTCATTCTAATTTTTTTCTTCTTAAGCAATAGTATTTTGTTGTAAGACTCAACTAAATCTTGTAAATGTTTTCCTCCGATATATGCTTTCTAACCGCCCATTGTGCGGTCAGTGAGATTTATTTCAGTTGCGTATTTTAAATATTATTATTCTTTTTGCCTTATCATGCGGCTGTTGTTTGGCATATTAAATAAATCAGCAACAACTTAATTTATATGTATGTTGGCCTATACTCTTCTTTTTTTTTTCTTAGACAGGTTTATACCTATACCTTATCACTTTTCCCTTTCTTTCTTGGCATTGGATACACATACATACAACGTCCTTATGCCATATGCTGAATTTTTTTCTTTTTTTGGAAATAAAACACAATTTCGAGGGATATGGTCTAGAACACTGATTTTCTTCTCCAAAAATCGTATAATATAAAAAAATGGCAATAAATAGGCCGAAATGTGGAAACTAAGTGATGTGTGGGAAATGTAACATTTAGAAATTATTTTCGATTGGTATTGGCAGGAGAGATGGAACATTAATTTACAAACATTGGCAGCATCTATAATAAATGAAATGAAACTAAACACATTGTTACCACGAGTAGGATTGTAACAATTAGAGCTACATTTGGAAAGACAATATTTAACTGTCTGCCAACTATACCCACTTGTTCCCAACATTCATAAATAAATTAAAAGCAAATAGGAGGTGCTACATTTGTCTGTGCAGCATTTTATATTTATATCTATGTACGTTTCCGTTAAGCTGGTTGAATACGTATAATAATTTGTTCACTTATTTTGCTGATACTAGATATTTTTTTATATAAATTAACTAAAACTGCGAAGCTATTTTGCTTTGTCTGCAGAAACACCCAGAATTTTTGGCTGGAAACGAACCTGCGATGTGTTAGTCAAGTACATTAACGACACTAAAAAAAAAGAGAATTAAAATTTGCTGCCTATTTCTATAAATTTCATTCACATGCTCAATATTATTATTTTTCCTTCTTACATTAAAAAAAAATTAATTAAAATTTAGGAAAATTGATTGTGCCAAGTTAAATATGTTTTGACGTAAGGACTAGCGTTGTAACATATTTAAATGCAGAACAAATTATTTTCTAGAGTAAGGATAAATAACAGAGTACTGTTATTATATTAACATGGATCTGTTAGACACGCAAGAACTTGGTTAATGGGCTTAAAATAGAATAAAAACAAAATTTTGCAAACAAATTTGCTTATGTGATGATCTCTTAGAAAAAAAGCAAATGAAACACTTTTCTTCACAATGCTTTGTAATCTCAACTTCAGTCATAGATGGTTTCTGTCAAGGATTTTGGCCATAATGATCATGTGGAGACGTGGCATGCAGTGCCACTACATACAAAATAAAAAGAGGACAAATCACTATTAAAAATTCTAAATGGAGTAGCCGAATTGAATTTAGGAGATTTTTAATAAATATTGAAAACTCAAGTTTAGCCATACAATGTTTCCGCTGTGGTTATTATATGCAAAATGTTTCACAGAAACCAGATTCACGTATGGCTGCAGCTGAGCAGCTTTCTGTTTAATCTAACGATTGTCAAACACATAAAACTTGTAATTGAATTTGGCTGCTGCTATTTATGAAGAAAATTATCATTTATATGAAGAGAGTATGACATAAAATTACAAAATATTGATTATATTTAAGTTTAAAGCACCCAATTTTTTCGCGATTTGAAATATTAGACTGCTAGATAGAAAAAATGTCAAATCACAAAAAAAAAAACGTCCGTTCCGCTGCTGTGAACGATTGAAATATAAATATTATTTCGTTACTTAAGCATTCAGATTGTTTTCAGTTAAAGTAAGTAGGGACTCAGAACATTTTTATACGCCTGAATTGAACTTCCTTAAGTAAATTATTTATGCCTTTAAAACACTGAAATCGTGCTTAAAATATTTTTTCAAACAACCCATATTTTAAAAAAGTAATATTGTGCCGCAATCATACTTTTTCCGTTTGTTGTAGATCATACGATCATAGATCATCATAAAATAATAATTATTAACTTAAATATTAGCATTTCTATGAAAATCTATAGAATTAAGTTGGTACTTGTAATAGCAAGTTCAAATTCCATATCTTATAGAATATGCCAGAACTAGCGGTTTTATTTGAGTTGTACTAAACTCTATTTACGGATTGTAGTCGTTCATCCATGCAAATTAACTAAGATCAATAAAAAACTTTTTAATTTAATATGTGACATGATTTTAGTGATTTATTGTCCATAAATAATTCCAAAATAACAGCTTTTACATGAGCCTCTTACACGTACTCTTGCTCGGCCTTAAAAAATTAACAATAACCCATTATTTTATTCGTTCAGATCTTCAGATGTTATATATGTACATATATGCCTGTAATATTTTCTTATATGATTGTTACACTTGCAAGTTTTTATAAAAGCATATTAGATTAAATGGTTTTCAAACATGACGGTTGAAGTCTACTGCTGAGTTCTTTAGCACCAACGAAATGTCAGACATATAGACCGTTAAAACTACAACAAATAACAATTTTATTCTAGTGAATTTTAATAATGTCTGTTCATGCGATCCCACCATGAGGAAAAACAAAATAAAAAAACTTTACCCCATAAAACTGATAATAGATATAAAAATTTCTAGTAGTTTCGTAAAACTAGCCGTGTTTTCAAACTCTCAAAATAACACCCAACGTTTGCAACCCACCAAAATTAATGCCACTCATATATTTTTTTGAGCCCAGGAAATTTTACGAAGTAAAAATTTATTAAAATAAACTCAAACAATTGGTTGACAGAACAACAATAAACAGCAAATCACAGAAAAAATCTCATAATGTCAAAAACACACAAACATAAGCCAAAAAAAAACATGCCACCCTCACAAACTTTAAAAATAAAAGTTGCCTACTTTCAGGCATACTCGTTCCTATGCAAGCATCTAATCACATTCCCGCCATATTTTCGTCACTACACTAACAGTGCTTTATATTAAAATTATATATGTATGTGTGTATATATGTATGTATGTGTCAAGAATAAACATGCCACAGTAGGAATGTCTCTGGGTTCGTGTTTATTACAAACATCTGCACGAACAATTGGAAGGAAAATAAAAGTAAAAAAGGAATTGTTTTCAAAAAATAATTCAAGCGCATAAATCTTTATTCAAACAGTCAATGTTTGAGTCTGTACGAGTGAATTGAAAATTAATGTTTAATATTTTTCTAATAAGAAAAAAATCAAAATCATGTTGTTGCTGTTGGCATTTATCCACACCCTTGTTTGTCAATGCTTTTAACTTTGTTTGTAGAATGATTTGTCAACACTGAGAGGGCTGTAGTGAATAGGGAAAGGAATATTTTAAAATTTTCTATTAAAATTTTTGAAAAAAAAAATAATCATGAACTTATTGTTATATATTAAATAATAATGAGTTCTCATCAAGTTGATTTTCCGCTCTATGTGATTTTACTTTATTAAATTTAATTAAAGTTGTTTTATAATTAATATTCAAATTTATCATTATTGTATTCAAAACATATTTGTACTTTTCAAATATGTTTGTCATTAACTTAAGGCTCTTATTTGTGAATAATTTTTCCTAAAGGAAAAGGACTTTGAAATTATGTATTAATTAATTACTCATTTATATAAAACTTATTCATAATTATTGATAAGCTTCCAATTTGCGGCTTTTCACCCTTCAGAAAACCTGCGTAACACCCAAACTCTACTTATTCGGTCTTGTTTCTTAAATAGAAGAAATTCGTTTGATATATAAATAATTAAAAAGATTTCCTCGTAAGTATAAATTAGACTATTTAACAATTTGTATTCAAGAATTCATGTATGAATATGTACAAGGTAGAGCAAAAGTAATATCACAATTTGAATAAGATGCCATTTTCAAAGATGGCGCAAAATGTCACTATGCTTTGACATTTATGATGCAGCAATATAGAGAATTAGTTGTTAAGAGGCCATGGAGCGATACATATGTACCTCAAGAACGTGGAGTTATTGTTATTGCTTATTTGCAAAATTTTCAGTCTGTTGCTTTGACGCTGCGTGAATTTAATTGTTATTTTGCTCCTCATCGAGTTCCACGTGCTCGCACTCCATTTAAACTGGGCCCACTACTGATATCGCAAGAATGTGGCCGGCATCGTATTTATCGCTCGACAGAGAACGTCGCTGCTGTTGTTGACGTCGCGACGTCAGAGAGAATCCACAAACATCACAATCAGGCACCAGCAGACGCTTGCCCTAACGAATTTTGTTGAAAGAATTGTAAATGTATCCCCCTACAAAGTGCAAAATGTTCACGAATTGCTGCCTGTTCACGGTCGGAAAAGGTCAATTTACAGCCCATTTCCATTCTCTCAATGAGGTTGTTGGATGCCAAATGATTTTTTCTATTGCCGCAAGTTATTGCATTGCACCTCGATCATTGTTGGTTGGAGCAACCGCTGATACAGCTCGGGCAACGATAGAGATTTTGAAACACTAAATTCTAGGTCGAGTGATCTCTCGTTTTGGAGATTTGAATTGGCCGTCCAGATCGAAACATCTAATAAAACCAGACTTTTTCCTTTGGTGCTTTTGGAAATCTCGTGTTTAACACATCAAATAACAAGTCTTGCAAGTCTTAAAACAATAAAGAAGAAATTGCCCATTTGGAGCAAGATGTTTTACGAGCAACAGTTCAAAATGTTGTAAAACGAGCGCAATTATGCATATTCTCGGGAGGTGGCCATTTCAGTGATATGGCAATTGTAAACTTTCATATAAACTTTTCTTTTTTTTCATTTATAACAATAAGGAACCGTGTTCAATTAATGACATTACTTTTTCGCCAGCTTGTATGTATTTTAACATTTTACTTCTTTCACCATTTGATTAAACTTCCTTCCTTAAACCCCCTTCAAACAAAAAATATAATAATAATAATAATAAAAATGGAACATCATTTTGTACAATTAAAGAAGCTTTTGTGTATTTTTACCAACATGAAAATAATAAAATCAAGATGAAATTGGCTTCATTCAATATTCTACTTAAAGGTACGAGTATTCCTAGAATAAATATTTTGTTGTTTGCGTGGTATTTTTTGCTTGTTAGTATTTTCCATTATTCTGATTGTATATGTTTCCCTCTTTCGCTTCTATCGGCATCATTTATCTAATTCTGATGGTTTTGGTTCCATTTAGCAAAACATGTTTTCCTTTTTTATGAACAAATGCTTGCAACACGTACTCGTAGTGTGTTTTTCTTTTTATTTATATACTCGTATGCCCCTTAACATGGATTGCTTAAAAATGTATTTCGCGAAATTCTCAAACATTTTTTTTACGTATGGCAGTATGAATTAAATAATCAATTGTTTGCTTGCATTTAATCATTTATATTAGTTTACAATTTTAGTTACAATATCTGAATTATATGTGGGTAAAAATAGTTTTTGTGGCCCACAAAAAGTGATCCCTGTGCGGAATTCATGAAGTGGCAGTACAAATAAAAAAAAAATATAATAAATCAATTATAAAAGTCCTTTTATATACTATAATAAATACTTTTAATAATTTTTTCCTTTAAGTCATAGTTTTTTTATAATCTTGCACTTCTATCAAGAAATTGTATTTGAGTTTTTTGCTTAAACGAATTTTATTTTAAGCAAAGTAAAGCAAAGTACTTTAAAATTGAATCAGAAATATTTGAAAGGGGCACAGTGTTTTCTTCTATAGAAAAACAATTTATGAAAAAAATCTATTGTTTGCTGTGGCTTTAGCTGTTCATATGCTGATATTTCCTTGGTCGATAAACCAAATCGTCAGTGAAATCATTCAACCTCATATACTTATGCCAAAACAAACAAATACAATATGAGAATTTTATATTGTATATGATTATTACAAAATACATAAACAGAGTAAGCCTATAATGCTTTTATATAAACAACACAACAAAAAATTGTTGAGTATAACATGTGTCTATTTTATTTTTCTTATTAAACTCTAATTGTTTTAACAATTAGTTGGAGAGAATATCCCAAAATAATAAAAATCAATAATAATTTTTGTTTTTATTTTTTTATTCCGGCTCTAGGTCATATATTAAATAAAACTTCTTTTTTGTTTTATTTAAATTTTTATTTTTTATTCCATATTTCGATCACCATCGGTTCTCTTCTTCAGGAATTTAAGTAAAGCAAACTTTTATCATATTTTATAAGGCAAATTACATGTGATAGTTATCAAAGAACAAATTACAACAAAGACAAATGTGTAAATCATTCTGACAAACACTAGCAGAACGGAACAACATGCTGTTTTCGAAAGCCGCTACACTTTCATCATCAGCGTTCTTGTGTTTGGTCCACTTTTGTGGTGTCAGTTGATGTATATTTCAGCTATTTATACAAATTTTCACTGTAAATGTAATACGAGAATTGTTTTTTTGATTCATCGTATCACAATTTGTGAAAGCTTTTTTTGTAATGAAAAGCTCTAATTACACATCACTAACTTACAACAGTCTTGCCATTATTATTTATTCTTTACCAACCATACAATATGATAAAAGTTTGCTTTACTTAAATTCCTGAAGAAGAGAACCGATGGTGATCGAAATATGGAATAAAAAATAAAAATTTAAATAAAACAAAAAAGAAGTTTTATTTAATATATGACCTAGAGCCGGAATAAAAAAATAAAAACAAAAATTACATATCATTAGGTCGGAAAAATTAACAAATATATACTTAACTAACGGAAGGCACGCCGAGGAACATCAATATGAAATTAATAAAATATACATACTTATAGTAACAAACCAAACAAGTTTGTCATAAGTAAAAAAATAAATATAAGCAAATTAAAAAATAAGCATGTGTATGGTTGGTAAAGAATAAATAATAATGGCAAGACTGTTGTAAGTTAGTGATGTGTAATTAGAGCTTTTCATTACAAAAAAAGCTTTCACAAATTGTGATACGATGAATCAAAAAAACAATTCTCGTATTACATTTACAGTGAAAATTTGTATAAATAGCTGAAATATACATCAACTGACACCACAAAAGTGGACCAAACACAAGAACGCTGATGATGAAAGTGTAGCGGCTTTCGAAAACAGCATGTTGTTCCGTTCTGCTAGTGTTTGTCAGAATGATTTACACATTTGTCTTTGTTGTAATTTGTTCTTTGATAACTATCACATGTAATTTGCCTTATAAAATATGATAAAAGTTTGCTTTACTTAAATTCCTGAAGAAGAGAACCGATGGTGATCGAAATATGGAATAAAAAATAAAAATTTAAATAAAACAAAAAAGAAGTTTTATTTAATATATGACCTAGAGCCGGAATAAAAAAATAAAAACAAAAATTACATATCATTAGGTCGGAAAAATTAACAAATATATACTTAACTAACGGAAGGCACGCCGAGGAACATCAATATGAAATTAATAAAATATACATACTTATAGTAACAAACCAAACAAGTTTGTCATAAGTAAAAAAATAAATATAAGCAAATTAAAAAATAAGCATGTGTATGGTTGGTAAAGAATAAATAATAATGGCAAGACTGTTGTAAGTTAGTGATGTGTAATTAGAGCTTTTCATTACAAAAAAAGCTTTCACAAATTGTGATACGATGAATCAAAAAAACAATTCTCGTATTACATTTACAGTGAAAATTTGTATAAATAGCTGAAATATACATCAACTGACACCACAAAAGTGGACCAAACACAAGAACGCTGATGATGAAAGTGTAGCGGCTTTCGAAAACAGCATGTTGTTCCGTTCTGCTAGTGTTTGTCAGAATGATTTACACATTTGTCTTTGTTGTAATTTGTTCTTTGATAACTATCACATGTAATTTGCCTTATAAAATATGATAAAAGTTTGCTTTACTTAAATTCCTGAAGAAGAGAACCGATGGTGATCGAAATATGGAATAAAAAATAAAAATTTAAATAAAACAAAAAAGAAGTTTTATTTAATATATGACCTAGAGCCGGAATAAAAAAATAAAAACAAAAATTACATATCATTAGGTCGGAAAAATTAACAAATATATACTTAAAAATCAATAATAATAAAAATCAATAATAATAATAAAGATTTTGTTTTTCATTTTTGCTTGATTAAATACAATTATTAACGACCAAAGGGCATTTAATTTTATACATGTTGCAAGAAAAATAATATTGAGTATAAATTTTTGTATAAAAGCATTTCTAAGTCCACTGTGATTATAGAATTCTCATATTGTATTTGATTCGTTTGTCATAAACATACAAAGTTGAATGCTTTCAAACTGCTTAAAGTTCACTGACGTTTTGGTTTAGTGACCAATGAGATATCGGCATATGAACAGCTGAAGCCACAACAAAAAAAAGTTTTTTTTTGTTTATAAATTCTAATTATTTTAACAATTAGTTGGGAAGAATATCCCAAAATAATAAAAAAAAAATCTTATAAAATGTTTAAACAAATGAATGCGCCAGATTCTTACCTAAATGTCAAATTAACATAAAAACATAAACAATTTTTAATAGAAAATTTTTTAGAATTTTCATATGAAAAAATATTTAAAAATAAAATTTTTATTTGGTAGCTATTAGAGTTTATTGAAAAACTTTAAGGTTACCAATATTAGTAATGTTTGATCAGATGTATAATATATATATATATATATATATATATATATATATATATATATATATATATATATATATATATATATATATATATATATATATATATATATATATATATATATATATATATATATATATATATATATATATATATATATATATATATATATATATATATTAATATTTAAAACAATTTTTTTTAATAATGGCAAAATTTTTTTGAATTCCCGTTTTTGGAACCCTGAAAACCTGCTACTTTTTCATTTTATTTTTAAACGTTAATAATTTAATAAATTTTTTAATAAAGCTGTAATCAAATTATTGCAGAATTATTTAAAGCTGTCTAAGAAAATATCTAGGGCAGTTACAGAAAGCATTGTAGCTATGGAAGGTGTACGTGTACATGTCCTTGACGAGATGAAAACACACGGTAGTCTCATAGTGTCGTTAAATTTTCAGTATTATTTTCGAAAAAAAGGGTACGTTTTTCTGCACGTTTCATAGTTTCAATAAATTTTCAATATCATTTATAAAAAAGGATATGTAAGAGCTGGATTGATAATAACAAAATACGAAATATTTGTGCGAAACTGTTGACACCGCAGAAGTTGTTCATTATAGTCGGCTTACGTTATAATCGAACTCCACTGTATTTTACTTTAGAATCACAATTACAACTTCAGTATCAGATAACTTGATGTATTTGTATTAAAACAATTGAAATTTTGTTAATTTCATGGATCTTTTATTTAGATTTTTAGTCTGTTTCTTGCATTTAGTTTAATTTCGTTATGTGTAAGAACCACTTCATGTTTTTGGATTTCAATGGTATTCATCTTTAAGTTCTATTTAAATACGAAATTGAGTTTTTCAGCACAACTTGAAATGGCACTTAAATAACACTTAAATGTCCAATGAAGTGCGTTTAAAGTCTCTTTTGGTCATATGATTTTAATGACAAAAATATTTGTGGTTATCGTAAATTTCTTTTTTGCATATCAAATAAATAAACTTAAATATATGATTAAAGGTAACAGAGAATATTTAAGCTTTTTTGACTGTTTGAAATTGAAATTTTAACAAATTTGTGCTGGTTCTAAATCACAGTTGTGTTTTAAAATCACTATTATATCATTATTTATATCAAACAGCTGTTTTTGAAAGTTTTTTCTAGGAAAATTTGCGATGATGTTGTCATGTTTTTTTGTCAGAATTTTGACTTAAGAATGATAAACAATTAAGTGCAATTAATAAAATGAGTATTTATATACGAAGTATTAAACCCCAAGAGAAGATTCTTTTCACATTAGCTGATGAATAGTGACACATTTTTCTTACAATTTTCCAAATTAAAAAAAAAAAAATAAGTCAATTAACCCACTTTGTTATTCCCCCTTATTATGGTTGTCGACGTCGACGTCACACCAAGTCGACATCAATATATTGGCAATTGTGGGATCGTTATCGAGAACTATTAAATATTATTGATAGGATATTACTATTACTATGGCTTATAAAATTACAATTGGCCATCAATATTAGTTAATTATTGCTTACAAGGAGTTCAGGAACTGCTGTCTTTTTACTGTCGACTTGATGTGACGTCGACGTCGACGATCATAATAAGGGGGATTAAAAAATATTAAATTTTACTCAGCTTTTAATCTTACATATTATATTAAATACAGCAAGAGCTCTAAATTCCGAATTTATATTTGTTATCAAAATTTTGACGTAAACAAAAATTAGCTGATTTATACCTATATAATATATAAGAAAAACCTTTTGCGTTTTGCAGTGGAAAATCGAAGTCAACATAACACAAATGTGTCATATTGACTTCCAAAAGAGTGAAACCCATTAATATCAAAATTGATCTTATAAAAAATTGCAGTAAAAATTATATATTGCGAAGTATTTCGATCCACATCGTACAGATCGATTTTGAAAAATCGAAGTCAATTTAAAAAAGTTGTAAAATTATATGAAAGAGTGAAACCCACTAATATCAAAAGTAATTTCTTCAAACGATTGTGTTTCAAATTAAACATTGCAAAATATTTCGATCCACATCGTACATCTCGATTTTGAAAAATTTAAGTCAATATCAAACAGTTGTAAAATTATACAAAAGAGTGAAACCCACTAATATCAAAAGTAATTTCTTCAAACGATTGTGTTTCAAATTAAACATTGCAAAATATTTCGATCCACATCGTACCGATCGATTTTGAAAAATCGAAGTCAATATAAAACATTTGTAAAATTATGCGAAAGAGTGAAACCCACTGATATCAAAAAAAAATCTCTTCAAACAATTGCGATTCAATTTAAACGATTTGGAAAAATCGAAGTCAATATAAAAAATTGTAAAATTACACAAAAGAGTGAAACCCACTAATATCAAAAGTAATCTTTTCAAACAATTGCGATTTAAATTAAACGATTTGGAAAAGTCGAAGTCAATATAAAAAAGTTGTAAAATTATACAAGAGAGTGAAACCCACTAATATCAAAAGTGATCTCTTTAAACAATTGCGATTCAAGTTAAACATTGCAAAATTATCGAAATGAGTGAAACCCGCTAATATCAAAAGTGATCTTTAAAAAAATTGCAGTTCAAATTAAACATTGAAAAATATTTCGATCCACATTGTAGAGATATAAAACAGTTGTAAAATTAACTAAAAGAGTGAAATCCGCTAATATCGAGAGTGACTTTCGCTAATATCCCTTAACAAAATTGCTGTTAAAATTAAATATTGCAAAATATATCGTTCCACATCATAGAGATCGATTCATTGTAGAATTTTAGCCAGTTGCATCATTATAGCCGATCTAATTTGTTAGCAAGCGATTCAAACTTTACATTACAGCTGTGCATTTACGTTATTTAACAATCCTGCATCAATCCATTTACCAACTGCGTTAACTAAATTTGCTGGGAGTGTGGATTAGGGGTATGAATTCATGAAGTTTTACCTGCCATGTAATTCTTTGTACACATTTAATGAAACTGTTTAAAGTTTCGCCATGTATTCAGATAGAAAAAATATGCAGTCCTTTTTAAAACACAAAAATTAAATCTCTGGCTTGAATATTTCTTGAAGACAATATTGTTAAAACGCAAAACTTGTAGCAACACAAACACATTATGCGTTTGGCTTCAGTTACAAGATTCTTTCATAATCCTTTTGTTGCCATTAATATTTATAAATTATAAATATTTAACATTTTGTGTAACAAACGTTGTGCAGATGGCTTGTGTTTTTGTGGTGTGAGTGTGCAAGTGTTGGTGTGAATAAAACTACACAAACTCATTTGGCTGGTAAGAACATGTGCCCAAAAAGACGACTTCAAGTGTCTTGTTAAGATCTATTTTAAAAATTTTTAAGTTACGCAAGAAAGAAAAAGGACGAACACAACAAAAAAATATATATGTATGTGCGATGAGCAATTAAATCATGAGACTATGAAAGCCTTAACTGAATTATAAGTAACTTTAACTTGAATGAACGGCAAAGGCAAAGTTCTTGACAAAAGGAGAATGATTTAATTATGACTATAAAGGACTTTTTAAGTGATGACAATAAATCAACATCTCGGTACTGAATAAGGATAGTTATACCAAGAGAATAAATTTTTTGCTTAAAGGAATTTTGAAATCTGCGTTAGAGTTAAATTAAGTAAAAAACAAATTCATCTTAAGTGTATTTAAGGCCCTAAAAGGTTGTTCGTACATGTCCAGATTATTACTGGAATGCCACAACAGGCTCAATGATCTGGCGACTCACAATCAGATTACTCTGATATGGGCACCAATTCATCAGGGGCATGCCGGGAATGAGATGGCGGACATCTGTGCGAGAAGAGGGGCTGAGGGGAACTTCATTGGACCCACCCCTTCTTTTGGGTTCAACAAAAGTCTCCTTAAGACGGAGATTTCGAAATGGACATCGTCCAGGATTGCACAACATTGGAAAGGACATCAATGGATTACGTCACTCCAAGAAATTCCTACGCTTGGGCGCTGGGAGAGCGGATCTGGCTCTAAGACTGGACAGGAAAGGCCTACGGAGGGGCGCTCACAGGCCATTACACCTGCAAAGCCCACCTATACAGAATGGGCTTATCTGACACGGACATCTGCAGATTTTGCGGTGAAGATGAGGAGTCGATGGAACACTTGATAGCAAATTGTGGGGCATTGTGACACAGAAGACACAGGACTCTACATGCATATACGCTGAGTGAAGAGGATCTGCTAATGCTCCCACTGAAGGAGCTGATCCTATTTGCGAACGTATTAAACTGCTAGGGACAGGGGAAGCACAATAGATCAACAATGGTGGCAGTGCAAAAGGCCATCCTGGGCCAAATCCCCATTACATTACAAATACAATAAGTGCATTTTATTTAATTGCAACATAAATCACAGGTCATATCATAAGTGTCCACCATGATGTTTTCGATTTTGCATACACACTCTTGTGGCGAAATTTTCCAGGAGAGCTTTTCTATGCGAACGTATGTATGTGGACTTGCTGACATTGACCTTTGCCTACAAATAACCCATTAAAAGGAAATCCAATAATTGTTAAATCATGTGTTCTAGGAAACCAATTTTGAATACCAAATCGGTAGATTATACGATCAATTGTCTTGTCGGTATGTAAATTAACTGGTTCCAAGTAGATAAAAGGTTATTCAACTCTCCGTTAATATTGAACTTGATCGTCAATTCAACTACATGTCGAAGTTTGAAAGATAATTAAATTTATTTATAATTTTGCTTGCCCCCCCCCCCCCAAGCAAATTTCTTCCCAAAAATTAGGGCCATAACTCTAATACACTTCTCTCCCCCTTTTAAATCAAAAATAAAGAAATAATTTTGTTTATGGAAAATTACTAATTTTGATTTCACTCGAACCAATTCCCAATCAATTATAATTCTGGTAACACTTGCGATGTATGTAGCGTCTAAAAAATCTGTGGATACGTACGGCAAAATTTTATTTGTCTATGAACTAGTTCATTTGAAGCAACAGAACTAGTTTCACCATTGTTTACAAACATATTTTAGACTTTTTATTTATTATAATTTCTATAGTCGTTTTCGTTTCATACGGATTTTCCATATGAAAACTAATTTTGAAGAACCTATATTCCGAGTAAGGTGGGGGATAGGTTTAAGTCTGCCAACTATATCGTCATATAAACTAAAACGCCATGATATAAAATCCACAACAAATAAGTAAATAAATAAATGAAGTTTTATTACTTGATACTTGAATGTCAATGCAAAGTTTTTCCTGCAATAGGCGTGGGTGGGGTGGCACCCCCTCTGTACGGAGAAAATTCTGACTTTATTTAATCTAAGATTATAGAACAGAAAAATTGAGATGTCAAAACGTTTCCTAACTGAGTCCGCAAATTAAGTTGTTGAATTTATTGAACTAGGGTCATACTCCCAGTGAATAAAGAGTTTCCAAATAAGTTATGAAAATGCAGTGTAAATGACCTGGAAGTAGTGCGAATTCCGATCATTGCAAAACGCTATCATTCTCGATGAACTACAAGCTCTTGCTGATTCCAAAACACATAAGTAAGGCGCTATGGGATTCCGGGGGCTTATTACGAAAGCTGTGATCGAAATAAGCTCTCATCGAAATTAATTTCGATGGTTCCAATTTTTCTGATGGTGGAAGTCGATAAGAATCGAATCGAGTTTTGCTTAAGTACTGCAAAAGGACAAAAATTAAGAATTTATTAAGCAATAAACATTTTTTTTAAAGAAGAAAACAAAAAGCATGCATGTGTACAAAGATCAAGATGGGTTTGTCAACCAATAAAGTCATGGAATGCACGCGGTATAATCCACATTGACTACCTTCAAAAGGTTAAAGCGCTCACTGGCGAATATTATGCCAACTTATTGGGCCGATTCAATGAGGATTTGAAAAAAGAAAAAATTTCTTTTCCACCAGGACAATGCAAGGGTGTGCATACATATGCAGTTTCCATATCAAAATTCCACGAATTAAGCTACGAATTACTCTTGCATCCGACCTTGTTCACCTGATTTGAGTAATTGTTTCTTTTTTTCAAACCTGAAGGAATATTTCGGGGCAAAGAGATTCGACTCTTAATTTTATGACCTCGACAAAATCTTATATTTTGGAAGGAAAAACATTTTTTTTTGATGTAACGTTGGACAAAGTTTATAGAGCTTAAAGGACAGTATGTTGAAAATTAAAATGATTTTTTATTAAAAAAAAATCCTGTGTTTCATTCAAAAGGTCACAGAATTATTACTTATACCCTCGTATATATAGTAAAATTGGCATCATTTTATCATGTTCAAGGAATGCAACAATCACTTTTATGAACTAGTTTCATTTTACTTCTATTCAAAATAAAAAAAAAACTAATATTTATACATTTTCACCTTCCATCATATTTAAACAAATACTTCTTTAACATTTGACTGCCGTAACTTTAATTTACTGCTGACGTAAAATCAATATCTACACAAATTACAAATTGTACTCGTATTAAAGATACAAGGAAAAAACTTCAAGACCCAAGAAAAATTCATTCATTTTAACAAAATATTTATATAAAAGTGGGTAAAAAGTACAACTTGTACTTCTATAAAAACATGCCAATGAAATTTGGGTTCTATTTATTAATGTTACAGGGTCTTATTTTATTTGAAGCAAATGAGGGCCAACCCCCACTACAAAAGTTTATAAAGTAAGTTTCAATGAAAGTTTTAGCATGAGGGATGAAAATGTTGTTATTCATTTATTTAAAACACACACAGAAAGCACCTGTACCTTTACAACAAAACAAAGCACAGTGGCATCAAGTGGACAGTAAAATAAAATATATTTTTACCAAATCTCACCATATTCGAAGTACAAAGGCGATTAAGGAAATTGGATTAAAGGACTTTAAGCCTGCTTAGGTAAAGCAGTTTAACGAAAAGTTAAACTAGTTTTCTAACCCATTTGATAGTTTTCTTTTTGTCATCAGTCACTGTTTCGTTTTGCCACTGTTTTCTTCATATTTCGCAATCTTCGTGTGTCTGTGGGCGTATGCTTAAGAACTCTCGTGTTGTACAACTTGTCAATTTAAATAAAATATGTTCAATTTGCAATGTCAAATCCATTATTTCTTTTCTTTATTTTTCTTGTTGTAATGCACGAGTATCATCCCAAGCTTTTTTTCCAGGAATAAGAAAACAGCAACTAATGTTTTCTTTCTGGCTTCCTGTTGTATCCACTGCCATTAGAGTTATTGATGTCTATTTACAAAATACTATATATAAATCTTTCTGTAATATTGTATACATTAATGTCATTGATATTATACATTCATGTACAAGAGATGGCATTCTGCGTAACTTATTTAATTTTTTTTTTATTTTTTACTCCCATTTGCAATTGGTTTTATTTCTTTGTTGTATTTTCTTAAGTTTCATTTTACAGAAATTTTGAACTGTCGGCTGGAAACTTTCATTATGTTTGAAATTTAAAAATTTTTTAAATATCATTCACAATTTCGTATAAATGGATCATAGTAAATATTTGCAAAATCTTAGAAAAAAGAACTGCCAAAGAAGCCAATAAGATCTACAAAGTAAAAATTTTCAGAAAAATAATATTTCATGTAAATGTGAAGAAATGAATACCTGTTTCAAGTTAATCTAGATTTTCTCAACTTCCTAAGAAGTCTAAAAAATGCACTCTCTAATGGATTTTTTGGAAGTAATGAAAATGTCATTCTTTAAGTGAAACTCCCATATATTCACTTGGAATGGTATAGTTGTTCACTGAAAATAGAAAGAGAGATACATCAACAGCACTTGCACACCAAATTTTAGCACGAGCTTATGAAAAGAAACGCCTGTTACTTCTGAGATGTTATATAGATGTTGCTTACTTACTCAATTTTTACTAAAATTATTTTTCAAATTCGGAAAAACGTGCAAAATAAATTAAATTTTATCATTTATGTCTGTTTCTACTACAACATCTTCGATTTGCTGCAGCATAAGCACTTGATTTCCAATGTTTGAGAATTTAAACACATATTTTGCACGCAAGTTGCAACTTTTCTTCCTGTGACAACAGTGGCAACGCACAGTGTTTAGAGGTCGAAAAAAATTTCTACAAACAATTGTAGGAGACGATTTAGGTAAAAAAATTCATGTGATACGAGCACTTTGTATCATCAGTTTATGAAAAACTTCAAGTTTTGAAAAATATCCACTCAAGGATATTGGTACCTCCAACATAAACTTTTTTGGAAGACTAATGTTTTAAATTGAAATTTATGATTATGATTTAATAAGCTAAACTAAGCAATTAAGACTAATTAAATTTGATATTGAAATTTATTATTTGGGATATTCCTCCCAACTAATCGTTAGAAACAATTAGAGTTTTTGCAAAATGCATAGAAAAAATCAAAAATGGTTTGTTGTGGCTTTAGCTCTTCATATGCCGACATTTCATTGAATGTTTTCAAACTGATTAATCTTCACTGACGATTTGGTTTTAGCAACCAATGAAATGTCGGCATATGAAGAGCTAAAGCCACAACAAAAATTTTTTGAGTAATTCAATTTTTTATAATATATTTTTATAATAATTCTCCTACATCGCAGCAAGGATATACGTGCCTTACATACATATATCCTTTTTGGAAAAAGTATAATTACAGCCGAAAGAAGCAACAAAGGTTAACAAAAAATTCGCAAAACTGCAAAATATAATCCTTTTTGAAAATTTCAAAACCGATATGGTTGCCTCCAACATATTCTTTTTTTAATAAAAATTTATTTAAAGTAAACTAAGCAACAGTTTATAATTTGTACAATATTTTTTGAAATCGCAGCAAGGATATACCAACTTCCTTTATATAGATTTTCGAAAAACCTGATTTACACCAAACTTACCAGCAAAGAATAACGAAAAAATTGGCGAAAGTCACAAAATATAGCTCCCAATACATATAAAATATTTTTTGAAATTGATGCAAGGATATTTGTACCTCTCATAAATCCCTTTAGCAAAATTAGAGTAAAAAACATTACCTAGAATAGCCAAATATAGCTTCTAACTTGAATAATTTTTTGTTAATTGCAGCAAGGATATGGGTACACTGCTTATATCCTTTGACGACATATTATAGAAAAATTTTACATTTTACTATTATCACTCTAAGTTCATATCCATCTCTTATATATATTTTTTTTTGCCAAAAAAAGAGCGATAAGTTAAAAACAAGTATAATCTGCCTGCAAATTTTATCACGAGTTTTAGTTATTTGAAATAGCCAATTTTACATTGTCTTCGCTAAACGTCGACATTAAACAATTTTTGGTTAAAATTTCTTTATTTTTTACAAAGACATAAACCAAAAGTAGTTAAGACATGAACCAAAAGTACTTCCTTGCTTTAAGAAGAATAACTTTGATTTTATAGGCTGGTTGTTCACTGTCACTTATTTTAACTAAAGTTTACCTTTAAATATCGCGAACTTTAAAGACAAATTGAAATAAGTTGTAAGATTATGAAACGGCTGATTTTGATAATATATTTTAGAATGAATTGTGTTCTCAAAAATTACATATTCCAGGCAATATTTTTCAATTATATTCCAATACTTTACAATAATAGGACTAGAAATGAATACAATATGATTACTTCAAACAATATTATGGTTACTTGATGTATATCACATAGTATTTTGCCTTTTTTATAACAACTTCAATTTTGCTTCCTTTGAAAGTGAAAATATAAGTTCAACGTAGAAAGAAAAAAAATCATCGTATTACATATAAGTTGGGTTACTAATACCCTTAGGAATACGTATGGTTTAATATTAACTAGAATAACTTTATCTTTGTTTTTTATTTATCCTTTTAATCTCTATGCCATTTCGTGATTAAAGCCCCCAAAAGTATTTCTGGAAACTCAATTTAATCTGTTCCACAATGCTTGGAATCCTTAACCACATTAAAAACCATTTCCTGCTTAGCAAATTTTTCACCATTAATTTGTGTTTGTTGTTGATGCCAGTGTATTAATCAAAATACCACAAGAATTACGAACATGCAAACAACAGAAGCACAACTACATCCATAGATGATTGCCGTCATTCATACAGTTGGGATTTATTAAAGGCTCCTGCCTAAGAAAAATTCATGGAATACGAAAATATTTTTAAGGAACATGAGCACTGGATTCTCATGCATGAATCATTTTCACAAACATTTTGTTTGGTATTTTGCATACAAGTGGATTTAATTACATACGTAAATATATGCATGAAAATGTTAAGACATCGAAATACTTTCTGATGATGCTGAACAAAATCTCATTGGAATTTCATTTTTCCTAAAGAGATGGGATGAGGAAATATTAGAATTTTGTGGCCAAATAAAAGTCAGAAAAGCGAAATAAAGAACTCTTGAAAGTGGTGCAAAATGTTGATAAGCAGGTTCACAAGGCCTATTAAATTGTACGGCAAAAATCTCAACAAATATCACTGTGCACTGTGGGGCCTTTTGAAAAAATAAGTAGTGTTTAGTTGGTGATTTATAAATTAAAACATTTCGTAACAATACGAAACTTGAAATGTCAATAGAGGAGGGATTAGACTATCTGTAAGAGATTTAATTTCAAGAGAATATAAAATAATTACTAATCTAAAAAAATTTTAAGTATTAAAAATATTACTACATTCATGAAAAAAGACAAGATATCCTTTCATTTACTATATATAAGTCCATATTCGAGAAAATTAAACTTGAGCTAAAATTGCAAAACGTATCGCAATGGGCTTATTAAGACTAAACTGATGTAAAATACGAGTACAACGACATTAATGGCAATAAAAATGCATGGCATTTCTAGTAATACACTCGTATATCTATAGTATATGATTATTCTATTGCTAGTTTCTTTGACGTTACTTAAAGAACTAAGATATGACTTTGTTAATGCAGTGACCTAAAACATACGAAATATGAGTATATCCTTCCTCAGATTAAAGTTGCTTTATGGAAGAGTCTATTTGCGTACTTTTGTGATTATAATCTACAAGGATGTTCTATTTATTGTTTGATGTATAATTTGCCTATTGTACATATTATAGCCAAGCTGTAATTATCGGAGTGTGATAAAAGTTAGAAAACTTAAAACAAAAACTCAATCAAATTTAAATTATAAATATTATTTTTAATTAACCTCAAAATAATAGTCAAGCATTACCGCTTTCACACCAGAATTCACTCTATCATATTACCTAGACTATTTTTCAAGGAATCATATAAATCATGTTTAATTTTTACATCTATTTAAATAATCTAATATTTTGTTTAATTTTTTTGTTATTACAGGGACTTTTAAAAGAATATCGAATAATGCAAGGTAAGTTCTAAGAAAATTTTTACAAGTGATTAACACCAGTGAGCAGTTGTGGCTGACTTTTAAGTTGCGATACGCACATAAAGGTTTTAGTTGTGTTATGGTTGCTTTAACGATATTATGCTCTCTACAAACAAGGTATGTTTGCGGAAAGCAAACTATAGTTGCTTATTAAAATATAGTAAACATTTCTTTAGCTACGCTACGCTAAAAAATTCTTTTTTACACGCCTGCAACATGGTTGCACGTTTTACTATGTTGCATATATGCGAATATTCTTAATACAACCAAGTTTGGTTGTTATAAAAAAGGTTCGTTAGTTCAGAATCAAGGTATGAGAACAAACAAATAATGTTTCTTAAAAAAAGTTGCACCCTTCCTTTATGGGGATGCTTTCCTATAACTTCTCTATTTTGTTATCAAATTATACATTTGTTTTTATGGTCTAAGTATGAAAATATTTATATTTATAATAAAAATAAAACCAATGAAGACAAATAAAATTTTACAAGTTGGCGATAACGCGGCAAAAATTACAATAATAGAAATAATCATGCTGAAAAATATATTTTCGAGAGTTCGTGTATAGAAAAAAAACTTCTGTTGTATGTTAAATTAATTCGACTTGATCATGATTGAGCCAAAGTCAAGGGGAGAAATAAAATGAGATTTATTTAAACCATTATTAAGAAATTTAGTTAGTCTTAATGTAATAAAACTTAATTTGACTTCTTGCAATGCAAATATGGCAATAATAATCATAAAACAGGTTTGTGTTTTATTGTTATATGTTTAGACTTGAACAAAATATGATAGATAACTTCAAACAATATTGTGATCGAGTGCTTACATCGGAAAATATTATATAAGTACATCTACGATAGAACTATATTTTTACTTAATTATGATGTGAAAAAATTATAACACATCATTAATTTTTTTTTATTATTATTCTTTATTTATAATCTGACCACTAAAGAACAATAAGTAAATTTGAAAAAAATGACATTGACATAATATTTTAAACTCCACTGGGAACAACATAATTAAACAAAAATATAAAGTGATAAATAAATGTACAGGTAAAATAGTATATTAATTTCTGTAAGGTAAGTCCAAAATGTGTTGCCTTTTAAGTCTTCTGACTTCTTCTGTATCATCGAGAAGTGCAATGGCTACTGGGTTGATGTGTTGACTTAACCTTTCTAAATAGGTTTCGCTAAATCTTCTTATTTCATCTTTCACCTTTAGAATACGGAGATCGTTGTGAATAGTATTATTTGACAAAAGCATGGAGCATTTACTATTGATCGTAGAGTTTTAGACTGGTTGGTACCTTTGTAGTATTTCAATATTCTTTTAAAATTAAAATTTTTTTCATGAAAAAAGTTTATTTAATTGAATATTTCAATCGATTTTTGGGCTCCTACTTCAGGAACATTAATACCACAATAATACATTTCAGTCTTGTTGAACCTGCGTAGTGAACAGACGTGTTAGCGGAGTTTTTTTTTACATAGTAGACAAACAAAAAATACAAACAAAAAAAAAATATTCGTAATAAGTACTGATTCGTAATAAGTACAGATTTGGCAAAATTTGCTTTATTTGCATTAATAATTTTGCATATAATCTGAAACAACAAAAACAGAAAACAAAAAAAAACACAAAGTGACTGAGGAATACTCTGCATGAGTACCTCAAAAACAAACAATTGTGAAGTGAGTTCTAACGGCAGAAATGCCTATTTTACTGTGAGTTCTGAAGCTCTTAATGCGAACAATAAAAATAAAAAAATTGATGATAGTCTTTTTCTAACGGCAAAGCCAATTTTACGTGAGCGATCAAATTCGCTTACTCCGATGCCAAGTAGTGATTCTATAACATTACCGCTGCCTAGTACATCTTTATTTAAATCAGCGCCATTATCCGCTCCGGGCTCGTGTTCATCACTTAACCCAGTTATCACTATAGACGATAATATTCAGAAACCTAAAGTGCCTGTCGGAATGGACAGATATATAACAGTAATTAAGCGCGGGCGAAGCCCAAATTCATCTAAAATCTCATCTGTTCCGAAGATATCCAGGGATAACGACGCCGCCTTAGCTAACCGACAAAACCGTTTTAAAATATTGCAAGAAGACAACGACAAACCCGAAGTGTCCTCGAAAAAAACCTCCAAACCACCACCAATCTATTTGAGGGAAAAGAATTCGAACAGACTTATTACAAAATTAATCTCGGTCATCGGTGAAAAGGCATTTCACATTGTTCCAATAAAACGTGGTAACATTGATGAGACAAAAGTTCAAATATACGATGAAAAAGACTTCCGCAAAATGGTCACTGAATTTGAGAAAAATAATACAAGTTTTTACACGTTCCAGCTTAAGAGCGCTAAAGGCCTACAGGTCGTACTGAAGGGCATAGATTCTTACGTTGTCCCTGCTGAAATAAAAGATGCTCTCACCCTCCAGGGATTTAAGGTAAAGAATGTCTCTAACATAATAAACAGGGAAAAGATCCCCCAACCTTAATTTCGCGTTGAACTGGAGCCTAATGATATTAAATTGAAGAAAAATGAGACACATCCTATTTATAACTTAAAATATCTCTTATACCGAAAAATCACAGTAGAAGAACCACACAAGCGTTCAGGACCCGTACAGTGCCATAACTGTCAAGAATATGGCCATACGAAAAGTTACTGCAAATTGCCTACTGTTTGTGTTGTGTGCGGTGAATTACACAACACTGCTATTTGCAATAAGTCGAAGGACCAGAAGGAAAAAAAGTGCAGTAATTGTGGAGGTAATCACACTGCTAACTACAGGGGATGTCCTGTGTTCTCTTTTGTTAAACAAGCTATGAGTCAGAAGCCTAAAGTAACCCCAGCGCAAACAGGAAATACGTACTCCGCTACTTATCCTCCTATGGCCCAACCAATTTCTACACAAGTATCGTATGCTGACGCTGTGAAGATCAACTCTGTTCCAGTGCAAAAATTGTCACCACCAACTAGTACAACAAATGCAAATGCAAGCTTTAATTTCAATCGCCTTGAAGCTACTATTGATAATCTGGTGCAAACTATAAACAACTTTACAACAAATATGACTAGCATGATGCAAGAAATGCTGCGAATGCAGAACACTCTGCTTCTAGCATTAGTTAACAAGCCATGAACACGTTAAAAGTATGTTTCTGGAACGCAAACGGCATTCGCCACCATAAAAATGAACTTGAGCACTTCCTCACGGCAAAAAATATTGATATAATGTTGGTATCTGAGACTCATTTGACTTCGAGAAGCCTTTTTAAAATGAGTGGCTACACCTTATATGATACAAAGGACCCGAGAGGAAGAGCATGCGGTGGATCGGCAATTCTAATAAAGTCAAGACTCAAACACTACATTCTTGAGAACATTTGTGAGGACCATCTGCAGGCAACAAATATTTGCATCGAAAATTTTTGTACAAATTTCGTGATATCATCAATTTACTCCCCTCCCAGATTTTCAATCACTGAGGATCAATATGAGGAGTTTTACAAAACTCTTGGGCCTTGTTTCGTAGCAGCTGGGGACTACAATGCAAAGCATACGTTCTGGGGATCGCGTCTTATTACACCTAGAGGTCGAGCGTTGTTCAACACAATTTCAAAAATGGGTTTGGATGTCATTTCGAGCGGGGAGCCCACTTACTGGCCTACTGACCCACAAAAAATTCCAGATGTTATAGATCTTGGCGTCATGAAAAATATCTCTAGGGATTTAATTCATGTTGAAGCTTCTCATGATCTCTCCTCCGATCACTCGCCAACGATCGTTACAATTTGTAGCCCACTAAGAAGTGACTTGCCTCACCCATATGTGAAGATGATAAATCATGTTAATTGGCTGGGGTTCAAAAAATATCTCAGTAGTCATTGTACGGGAAACATCAGGCTTAGAACTCCCAATGATATTGAACTTAACATTGCCAATCTTACTGAGAATATTAAACAGGCTGCTAAACATGCCACTACTTCCTATCCGCAGACTGGGTTTAATAGAATTTATTCTGCGGATATTGAACGTCTCGTATGTGAAAAAAGAAGAGCTAGAAGGGAATGGCAACAGCACAGATCGCCCCAACATAAAATCAGACTTAGAGAATGCACTAAACGACTCCAAGAGTTGCTTGCATCTGAAAAATCTGCTTCTCTTAAGAACTATCTGGAAGGTCTCGATGTCACAGCAGCATCTAATTACTCCTTGTGGCGCGCTGCTAAAAAACTTAAAACACCCATTGAGTCTAAACCACCCCTGCGCACTTCTACCGGAGGTTGGGCTAGAACTAATACTGAAAAAGGTAACATATTAGCTGGTCATTTAAAAAAAGTATTTACCCCAAACGCATGTACTGGTGCTGTTGATTTGCCGAGCGTAGTTGCTCTACCCCCTCGACCCATAAAGTTTAAGATGCGTGATGTGCAAAAACTAATTGCTGAAACCAACCCAAAGAAGGCCCCGGGTATTGATGGAATTAGTAACAGGATGCTGCTGAATTTGCCTCGTATTGCTATTAGAATCCTGTTATTTATTTTTAATGGCATTTTACGATTGCAGTATTATCCACACAGCTGGAAACTTGCCATGGTCAAAATGATTCCAAAGGCGGGCAAAGATCTTACTAAGGCTGAGTCATATAGGCCAATAAGTTTGCTGTCAACAATTTCAAAGCTCTTCGAAAAACTGCTCATGACAAAATTGTCCCCAATTCTAACTGATAATGGGTGCATACCGGACCATCAATTTGGGTTTAGACGTCAGCATAGCACCATTGAACAAACTCATAGATTGGTTCATTTCATAAGAAGAACATTTGAGGAAAAGAAGTATTGTTCTTCCCTCTTTATTGATGTTTCTCAAGCATTTGATAAAGTGTGGCATGAGGGCCTGATTTTAAAATTGAGGAGATATCTACCAATGAACATTGTGAATCTATTGGAAAGTTACATTCTTGCCCGGAAGTTCACTGTCGTGGAAGGAGACTTCACGAGTGTGCCCGAAACTATCTCATCTGGGGTGCCACAGGGGAGTATACTGGGGCCAGTTTTGTATTTGATTTATACCAGTGATATGCCTTTGAGCAGTAATATCCTCATTTCTACATTTGCCGATGATACAGCCTGCCTTAGTATGCATGAAAACCCTCACGAGGCTACCCGTTATCTCCAGGAATATATTAACCTGTTGGAACCGTGGTTGAACTTATGGAGAATAAAAGTAAATGAACAAAAGTGTGTTCATGTCACATTTACGCTACGAAGAGACACTTGTTCCCCCATTCGTATCAACAATCAAGTTGTTCCTCAACATTCACAGGTGAAATACCTTGGTATACACCTTGACCGACGGCTTACTTGGAAACACCACATTGACTCTAAGCTAACACAAATGAAGCTTAAATTAACCCAGTTACATTGGCTGATTGGTAGAAATTCTATCCTCAGTCTAGATTGTAAACTTTTAATATACAAGTCGCTTTTGAAGCCGATATGGTGTTACGGAATTCAGCTATGGGGCACTGCTTCAGCTTCTAATGTAGAGAGAATCCAACGAATGCAAAACAAAATTTTAAGGTTAATAACATCGGCTCCTTGGTACATGAAAAATTCAATTTTACATCGTGATTTAAATATGCCACTCGTGACCGCAGAAATTGCAAAATATGCAGGCAAATATTTAACGAAACTCGAGTTCCATCCTAATCCCCTTGCTCGTAACATCTTGAACTTTCCTGGACACATCCGCTTAAAAAAGAGGGATACTATGGCCTTAATACGCCACACTTCAGATGGAATTTTTTGAATATTTTTTGTGCTTAACACATTTATGTATTACTAATTACTATCACTAAGTTTATGTCCGACACTGGTTGGGCCTAATTATAATATTTATACTTAAGATTTGAACACTTATTGTTAGTTCAGTTTGAAGATACAATAAATTCATATTTGCAAAAAAAAAAAAAAAAATAATAATACATTTCAATTTGTTTTTGCAATGAATTGATTTTTTCAATTGAAACAAAGCGCATAAATATATATTGTATGTTGGATATATACATATTCATATAACCCGTCTAGCTCTTTTCACAATCCATAAATAAAGTTGTCAAAAGCTAAAGCTGCAAATAAAATCATAATCATACATATGGAATACACGTAAAGTTAAATTTACTTCTCCAACTTTGTTTGTCTTAACCCAATTATAGTGATCTCTGAAGGGCAATTTGAGAAATAAAATTCTTTTGAAATCATCTTTTAACTTGTTGTTAAATAAGAAATCCACTCTCCTTTTACTCTTAACCCCACCCATTCTACTAACGATTTAGTCCTTTTTATGTTAAAAATCACTACACGCGAATATATATATTTTTTAAAATTGTTTTTGTGTTCATTTCCGTTTTTGTAGAAAACCCTTGGAAAATGTTCCATTGCTTTCTAACATTCATCAAATTTCAAACTCAGCCTATCATATTTTTGGCCTGGCATTTTTTGGTTTTGATTTTGACAATGACCCAGAAAATTATAAAAACAAAACCAAAACAAGTTAAAAAAAACATCCACAGAAACAATAACAACAGAATGAGGGGAAAGAAGAGGAGACAAGAAAGAAGTTGTTGCTAAAAGGCTCGGCCGAATATTTCCATTTAGGACTGCAGCAATTAACTTGTCTTATTCGATTACAACTTTCCCTTTTTACCCTTCATTCATTCTACTTTCACATGGAAACACAACCTCATTCGATTTGTATAAAAAAACATTTACTTGACATCCTAAAATCGTCTAAAGTTTGGTAATTAAGAATTGTACTCATACACGTTGGTCACAAGGGTGTAAAAGGTTTCTCTGCGTGAATTTATCGGAAACAAGACACAATCAAAGAATGCGTAAGTGTGTGCATGTTCAGCTTTCCTTTTCCGTTGTTATTGTCATGTTTTACTTTCTGACTTTAATTTTTTCCAAGCAAAACAAATTCAAGGTGTAATTTATCTTTTTAATGTTAATTTTGTGATTGTAAACAAGAAAATCTAATAATCAATAATGAGTTTTCAAGATATTGATGGCCTTAATGTTAACGAGCAGCATAATGGGACTGACACTAAGGATTTTTCTATAAATCAAGATATTATTCAGATTTTTGCATAATTCAGGGTAGATGATTTAAATAAAATACGCAATTGTCTATCTACGGTCTATTCCAAATGCAGAGATCAAGGTGAACTATCGACTGTGACTTCTATATGGTCGTTCGAATTGATTTGAGGTGGTTCGATTTCACGATGTTGCTTCTCTGAAACGTAGACCAGCTTCTATTCTAATAAATATTAGTAGTCCAATAAAATCGTACTAAATCAGTAAATTATTCTATATATAAAAAATAAGTCCAATGTTCATTTCAGGATGTATATTTTTTTATGTCTTTATTTATTAAATATTATCGTGGACATAAATTTGAGGTCCCAGGGTCGGGAGAGGTTCATTTTCCCAGCTATTTTAAAAAATAAGAGCGTCACTAGTTTTTTGGAATGGGCAAAATTTTGTTAGAAGCTTTTTCTTAGATAATAATATTAACTAAAACTCTCAGAAATTTTGTAGGTTAGGTTAGGTTAGGTTAGATTGATTGGAGGGGTGTGATAGCCCATGTCATACGACATACACTTAAGCCAGTGAAGGCTTGTTGTGCGCTCCCTTTTAATTATCAGACACAAACTGCCAGAGTTCTGCGGGAGGGTTTAAAAAGGATATTACAAAGCGTAATAAATACATTTTTTATTCTTATTAACATAAAAAGTTAGTGATGGTTTTTTTATATAAAAAATAATGTTTAATTAGCACGAGAAATTTACTTTTGCTCATTTTCATTTAACATTAACAACGTCGTGAGCTTTCAATGTCTGACAAACAAGAAAAGTCACGGAATTATCAAACTGCCCTCGTACACATATTATCAAATAATATTACATACAAGGTAAATTGATAATAGGTTGACTCACTAGTACAACAAATACAATTCTATCTCTACTCAACGTCGAAATCAGCCGAACGAATGTAAGAAGCAAAAGAAAATATTTCAAACTAATCAAAACAAATAAGCAAATAATCAAAACAAAAGAACAAATTTTGCAAAAGTTATCAGCTGTGCTGTCAATTCTATTTGTCATGACATATTACAAAATATGTAAATATAATACGAAAAATAATTGACTATTTGAATGATAAGCTTAATGCAAAAAATATATGTAAACAGAGCGGCTTAAAAACAGGAATTTGTTTAAATCATATAGTATTTTGACATGAATCGATGATTTCTGTCCGAAATATTGGTATCATTCCTCCCTGGACCAAAATGAATCGTTAAAAAACGTTGCGAAATATGGCAAACGTATTTCCAACGTGAGTGCTGTGTCGCCCAAAAAGTAGTTTCTTCAAACAGTAAAAGTTGGTACAAACAGATTGTGAGATTGACTTGCTGGTGGACAGGACTCATTCTCCCCGCCATAGCACGGTGCATAGTGACGAGAATGTGGCTGCTATGGCCGAAAATGTGCAACTCAATCCAGGAACTATGATTTAGGTTAGGTGAGGTTAAGTTAGGTTGATTGGAGGGGTGTGATAGCCCATGTCATACGACATACACTTAAGCCAGTGAAGGCTTGTTGTGCGTTCCCTTTAATTATCAAACACAAAATGCCAGAGTTCTGCGGCAGGATTCGAACCTGCGACCTTCGCACTACCAGTGTAGTACACTACCTACTAGTCTACGAAGGCCAGTTAATTATGATTTAACAAGGATCTCGGCAACACGGTGTTTGATGCACCAGCATGATGAGAATTTTGCACAAAAATCTTGGATTATTCACTTACAACGTCCAATTGACTCAGTAATTAAAGGCAAACAACCATACACGTCCTCTGACGAGCGGTATTTTTTGTCGCAGCGGCTATGACAACAATCATCTGGCATTCGATAAATCCGAAAGACATTGTAAGGAAGCTAAAGCATCCACAGAGGTACAGTTTGGTATGGATTTTGGAGTGGTGGCATGATTGGCTCATTTTAGCAGGGTCGGGAATGATCTCATTCATCAAATAATCGATTTGTTGCGCACTAACTTCAGTAATCACTCGGTTATCAGCCGTCTTGGCAATATCAATTGGCCACCTTGCATCTCTGATTTGACCCCTTTTGACTTTTTCTTGTACGGTAAACACCGATTCTATGCAAATAATCCATATACCCTTAAGGCTGTTATCGTCCGACCCATTCGTGAGGTAGAACCAGAAATCGTCAACAAAGGCTTGGAAAAATTAACTGAAAGGAAGCCGGAAGCGGCAGTTACATGTATGAAACCCTGTTCCATAAATAACACGAACTTTTGCTTTCGCTAATAGAGCCATAATGTACCAAATAATAATAATAATAATAATAATAATTTTAGTTCATTTTATTTAATTTTTAAAAAGATACTCTTTCTACTATTTGAACCACCCGCTATATATACATATATGTGACCTAGATTTCATCCTCCGTAATTGATGTTGGCAAAAACTAGGACTTCGAATTCTAACGTCACAACCATATTTTTTAAAGCTTACAAAAATTCATCGCACCATTTTGATTTCTCTCTGGTTTCAAAGAGTCTTTTACCCTGGACATGGTAGCGATTGCGAAGTGCATTTTTTTGACTAATTAGGTCATATCTAACTCTTGTTCTTCGTCGTAGTATTTGAAAAAGTAACAGCAAGAGAAGCTTGTTATAATAAAAAAAAAAATAATAATAATAATAAATAAATAAAAAAAAATGGGGAAGAAAAGTTATGAAGTACATACCTGTTGTAAAAGTTTGAAGGGAGAATGTGTGTTGGATTTTTTTGTTTTCGTTTCCTGTATGATTTGAATTAGTAAAGTTTTCCTTAATAATCTTTTGATCACAAAATGTATTATTTTTTCTTGTTCATAAAAACTAAAGTTTGTGAAATTTTCACTTTGGCTGTCCATAAATTTCTTGTACTATTTTCAACTTCAACACAAATTATCAGTCGACCAAATTCTTGGGTAGAGTAACAGAAATATGTGCGTTTGCTGCTCGTACCTTCGTGTCGAGAAGCTACTAAGCTTCCATTGCTTTACGCCTTTGACACACACACACACACACACACATACAAACAAACATTCACACGTGAACACCAAATTCATTAAATAACTTTCATCAAGATCTAGTATATCCGCTGCCGGTCAGAGCACGAAACCGGAAATGAATACACCACCCCATACAACTTGGGTCCATTTATAACATACAGTCATATATTTTTGGGCACATACACACACACACACACACACTTGTGTAAGGTGAAAATTTGTATAATGGTTTTTATACATGTGCGTATGAGTATGTGTTTGTGTTCGTGTTTTTGAGTGATTTTAACAAAATGTCTGTTGATATCAAAAATAAAGTTTTAATTTTTTAGCCACTTTGGGTTAAAAAAGCGACCGATACGGTCATGACATAACAGTAACGAAAGCATAAAAGTGGGATAAAGTTTTTTGTTTTGGTTGAAACCAAAATGATTTGTTTGTTTGTTTTTTTTTTCTGGTTGCTCCGGGGCTTGTTTAATTTTTTGGGTGGGTCACAAAACAAAAGGTTGGTGTCCACCTCACAGCTTTTCAAAAGGTCGAACATTTTTTTTGTTTTCAATACGAATCCTAACAAGGTTTATCATTATACCAACAAAGGCAAAGTTCTTATACCTTACGTAGTCTCATATCTACCATTAAACGTTCTCCACCTTTAGCTGTTGGCTAGACAAAACCCAAGACAATCAAAAGGAAGGAAATATCTTTCTGAGCAACTCTTGCTCTGAAGAGACATATTCGATTTGTAACTTTGGCTGTTTATAATTGATTTTTTTGTTATGTTAACTGAGGCGTGCACACTGTATAATATACTCTACAAACACATTCACTTTTATCGTACCTATTGGTTGAAAATTCTATTGGAAAAGTTTAAATAATCAAACGGCATGTTTTGAAAAAGCTAAAAATAATTTTTATAAAAAAAATCAAAAGTTTGTTGTGGCTTTAGCTCTTCATATGCCGACATTTCATTGGTTGCTAAAACCAAATCGTCAGTGAAGTTTAAGCAGTTTGAAAACATTCAACCTCGGATTGTTTCTAACGATTAGTTGGGGAGAATATCCCAAATAATGAATTTCCATATTAAGTATTTAAAATAAAGATTTTATTTTTCATTTTTGCCCAACTGAATACAATCATTAACGACCAACGGGCGTTTAATTGTATGGGTGTTGAGAGAAAAATAAAATAGACTCACGTTGAGTAAATTGTTTGTTGTGTTGGTTTGTATAGAAACATTCTAAACCTACTATGATTATGTATTTGTTGTAATTCATATGCAATATTGAAATTCTCATATTGTATTTGATTTATGTGGCATAAACATCCGAGGTTGAATGTTTGCAAACTGCTTAAACTTCACTGACGATTTGGTTTTAGCAACCAATGAAATGTCGGCATATGAAGAGCTAAAGCCACAACAAACTTTTGATTTTTTCTATGCATTTTGCAAAAGCTCTAATTGTTTCTAACGATTAGTTGGGGAGAATATCCCAAATAATGAATTTCCATATTAAATAATTTTTATATTTATATCGTTTTTATTGCTATAAAATAAGTGCAGCATATGAATGTTTTCACTGACTTTGATTTCCTCTTTTATTTCTCGTTATTGACTGATATATTTTGATGAATACATTTAGCTGATTTCGAGTTCGAATGGAAAAGTTGAACCCTTTCAGCTCAAAAAATCGTTTTTTTTCAAATCTATTTAAGTGCAAAAGGTGAAATATAAACTTTTGTAATTAAAATTTTACTCTAAATATCTTGAAGCTTATAAGCATTACGTTTAATACTTTTACGCATTATAAGGAACAAAGAGTACTTAATTAAAATAGAATTTTTTCAATAACGACTTTAAATCAAAACTTATTTTTAAAAAGAAAAAAAATGGATTTTCGTAAAAATTCGGATTTTTTTGCGAATCCCCTCAATAGAACAGATTTATGCGTTATATCTCTTCATTTTCGCTCTAGTTATATAAAATTTGTAATAAAAGTGATAAAAGTGTTTGGAAAGTTAGTTTTTTTTTTGTTTAAAAATAGCCAACTTTGACCAATGCCAGAAGTAGGTTGCATTTCCAAAAACTCCAAAAATATTTTTACACTATTTTTTTCTGTGGCTTCTCTTTTAGAAAGAATTGAAAGTTTTGTTGAATATGCAATAAATTATCATAAAACAACAAAACAAAAAGGAAAGTTCTTGTTGTAATATTTGGTTTTCCAAAAACTCCAAAAATATTTTTACACTATTTTTTTCTGTGGCTTCTCTTTTAGAAAGAATTGAACGTTTTGTTGAGTATTCAATAAATCATCATAAAACAAAAAAAAAAAAAAAACAAATATTTTGAAAATTTCAAATTGAAACATTCTGTACTCCCACCGTTTTAAAGATGGCAAAAATATTTAGTTTGTGTTTTATTTATTTTGTAAGTAACAGACTGAGAAAAATTATAAAAAAAAATATTTCGAGAGGAAATAAAAAATCCTTCTTTTAGTCACAGTGCTCTAAAACCATAAGAGTAACTATGATGGTCTAAGTATATTATGTCTTTGTCTTTTATTGCTGATTATTTTAGAGAAAAAAAAATCATTAAAATTAAAATTGGTTTATATGTACACAAGTTATAATTTAGACGTATATTTGTATAACATAAAATAAATTTTATATTAATTCAAGTTCTATTTTTAATGCCCTAATAATGCACATTCATTGAAAGTGTATTGAGGACATGGAAACAACATTTTTCCATGCTGTTGGTAGCAGATGATAGTAGCGACGACGATACACCCTTGAACCAATAATTGACTACTAACCAAAATGATATTAAGAAAGCAATATCCCGGTTGAAGAACAACCAGAACGTTTAAAGCCACAGGCGATGAATTGTTAAGGAGTATGCACCGACCTGTTAGAACCATTTGGCTAGAAAAACGCATAACCGATGACTGTAACCTCAGCGTGTTGTGTCCTGTGCAAATGAAAGGAGACAAAACCGTATGTGCCACCTGTAGCGGTATAAGTCTCCTTCGTATTCTTATTCTATCGGGCGTACTATGTTAACGATTAAAAACTAAAGTAAGACTCTACCAATGTGACTTTGCACCTGGTAAATTGACCGCGGACCAGATGTTTACATTACGGCAGATCCTGTTTGTCGACTACAAAGTTGATTTTGACGGCACGATACGATTAAAGGTATTTAAAGCCTTGTCGGAGTTTGGTATACCTGCAAAGCTAATACGCTTATGCAGAATGAAGTTAACTAACACAAGACCATCGGTTAAAATGGGAAAAGACCTCTCCGATACGTTTAATACCAAACGAGGTTTTAGACAAGGTGGTAGTATATTCTGTGATCGCATGCTACTCGCTTAATGCCGATGATATTGATATATTGGGGCGGACTGTGCGAGAGGTAACTGCAACATTATTCAGTATCGAAAAGGAGTCGGCGTAAGTGCGTCTGGTAGTAAATGAAGATAAAACAAAAGTTAATGGTATCAAGGAACAAAGCAGCAACAAGACTGTGTCAATATGTAAACGCTGGTTACTATAACTTCGAGCTAGTGAACAACTTTATCTATCTCGATACCGCCATAAACCAAACAAATTACATCAGTTTGGAAATAAAACGAAGAACTATTCTTGCTAATAGATGCTTTTGCGGGCTAAGCAAACAGTTTAGAAGCAAAGCCATCTCTCGACGAACAAAAATTACACTCTATAGAACGCTTATATTACCCGTGCTACTATATGGAACTGAAACAGTTTTTGGGTGTTTGAGAGAAAGTTTCCTTGCATAGGGACCTATCTGCGTCGACGGCAAGTATCTCCATCGAATGAATCACGAACCGTATGAGCTGTACGCAGGTATCAACATAGTTAAACGCCTCAAAGTACAACGGTTGCGCTGCCTAGAGCATGTCATACGTGTGGATGAGAAGGCTCCAGCGAGCAAATCATTCCAATACCGCCAAACTTTTTGCTAGATACTGGAGGCGAAGCGCATTAGATTGACGCGCATGGAAAACTAATGCACATTTTTCTACCGAATTTTTCATGCCACTTTAACCCCACCCCAACAAAAAATTTTTTTCTCTTAACATTTTTGGAAACAATTCAAATCATGTTTATATCCTTCACACATTCACTTTTATTAAGTCACATACTCGCTCGTACTCGTACATGTGTGCCATACAATTTAAAAGAATTTTTTTTATTGTGTTAATATTTTAAGCACGTAAGCCATCAAGGACACCCGAAGTAGATATAAAAAAAAATTATTTACAAATTTGTAGAAAATTTTGCACTAGAAAGATGTTTTTAATACAATATTTGTACACAGTGCAACACAATTTGTTGCTGTCACTAACACTTACACATGCAAGTAGAACGAAAATAATTAATTTCAAATATTCATTTTCTTATTTGCTATCCTTATCGTGTAAGTAATTTTGTGCGTGTGTGTGCGTATATGTATGTGTATATATATATGTGTGTGTGTGTGTGGTTTGCTTGATGTTTCATATTTGTAATTAAATTATATTCCTACCAGACATGGGTAACTTTCACCTGATTAATGTGAATTAGGCATAATTTTCATGGCAATCACGTGAAATTTTAACATGAGTGTCGTGAGTGGCATGAGTTGAATTTTCATATAGACGCTATTTTCAACGTTTCTTTCTTTAGCTTTTCTCTGACATGTGGAAGAACAATTATTTTTCATAAATTGAAAAATAATGAAATAAAATTTAGGCGAATCTATTTAATTTGAGACGAAATAATAGTCCTATGGCGTCATTTTTATTTAATAAATATTAACTCGCTGCTAGTAAAAAATTTTTGTTTTGCTTACTTAAACTTAATAAATAAATATTGTTATTTAAATCCGACAATACTTTAAGTTTTCTAAAATTTGCGTAATCACGACTCATATTCGAATTAAGCAATTTTTTTTAAATAAAAAATACAATACAGGGATAAATTATCAATTGGTTTAGTACACAAGACAATAATAAAAAATAATCATACATTTGAAGGAATTCAACCTTCTAATTTGATAGACCAACACTTTACCGTTCGTCTACTGAGGTATTGTAAAGGGTCATTCATTAAACATTTTCTATTATTTCTAAATTTAAATAAAGCAAAATCTGTGTGAGATATTATTTAAATTTGTTATTCATTTGAAAGGCCTATTGATGCCATTATGTACTCGTATGCTGAGTGGCACACATTGGAAATTTCCAATTTTCCATGACTGTGGCGTATAAATCAGACTGAATTTGACCGATGGCATGGGTTACGAGTATGTTTGGGGGTCACTATGGTTTATTATGGCCTAATCGCATAGACCTGCGACGTATGAAAACCAAACAAGATAAAGTCTAACGGGGTCTAGTTGCATGATCTCAATAGCCAATTTCACTTCCGGGTAAGATGATCATGACCTCAAATCACTCGCGCAGAATGTTTGATATGACTTGAGCTGTGTGGCACGGTAGCGCCGTCGAGTTGAAACCTCATGTCGTTGTTAATTTGGCGAATGTCAAAGTTTATGGGAAACTACTTAATTTCAGTTTGATTTCGGCCGATGCCGTAAAACTGGTTAAGAGGACATTGAGGAACACTTGTTTCCTCAATATCTCAAACTGTTTTATTAGGCTTATGTTTGCAATATATTTTTTTATTTTAAAACGAATTGTATATCACAGAAAAGTTCCAAAGGAACACACTTAAATATCCCACTGTTCCTTTGTGAACAAATTCACTAGAATAAAAAATAATTTCGTTAAAGCCTTAGACCAATCATGTATATTTTATTCCATTTCAATATGGAATCCTTATATATATATATATATATATATATATATATATATATATATATATATATATATATATATATATCCTTGCAATGCTCGCTTACATCTGTCCCCGTTATTTAGGCTGCAAAACAGAATGCGTCTAGAGAAATTTAATTACAGAAGTAATAAAAGGTTGAGAGCTCTCAGGTAGCGTCAGCTTATTAGACAATAAATATACTTCCATAACAAAATTTCATTTTACTATCGAATGGTACTCCAGCACCCACATGAAGGATTTATTTTCTGCTACTAATAGGATAAGTTTAACTAAAGTTAACTTTCTGCTTCCTTTTAGAAGTTGTGTTCCTCTTAAAATCCTATTAAAACCTTAGAATTACTAAAGAAAACTTTATCCTTAAATATTATTTGGAGAGAATTCTTTATGGCTTCCATCATTGAATCATCAGCAATGGACTGAATGTCCAAAATTATCAAATTAAAATTAGATTCTTACATACTCTATACTCGTACTTATTATAATTATTATTATTCTCCTCTTTTGTGCTTGAAGCATTATTCGGTTGTTTAGTTTACCTTTAGCTTCAATATATATTATACCTATATACATGTATATAGATGTGTACATATACACGTACATATATGCATACCGAGTAGATGTAGTGTGTTCTGTTTGTACATGACATAAATACTAAAAAGAAACCCTTTAGACTATTTTGTTGGAAAGTGAGTTTCTATCAAAAGGCAACTATTAAAGAAAGTTCTCCGCAGTTCGTATATGACTTTCACTGAAAACGACTGAAGGTTGGTATGTGGCCAAGTAGGAAAATCATTCAATCGTTCAACAAATCGTATTTGGACTATTATGCTATCGTTATCTATAATCAAACTATTTATTACTGATGCATTACGAAAAGGAAATACTTTTAATATTTTATTCACATATTTTTTGGTGCAACTGTACTGTTAACCAAATGAGTATAATTTTCTGGGCGGGCGGAAGTTGGTTTTCATTATCGTCTGCTCTTCCCGCTAATGAGTTTGCAAAAGAAATCAATTTTAGACTTTTTATAATAAAATAAAAAGAGAGTTTTTCCTGAAGAAGACGCCTAAAGAAGCATCGAAATGTTGAAATAAAATATTTTTTTTTTTTAAAAAAACCTAAAGTTCCTTTATGAAATAAATTTCTTATTCTAATTCAACTAACGGGGATTTCCTAGGAGATATTTAGAAAAAAAAAAATAATAAAAAAAATATGTACATGTTTAACAACTGTCGACTTTACTTAGTCAAGTGCTGCAAAAGTAAGAAAATTTTTATATTGTAGGGGTTCACCGTCATTTCGTCTTTCCGTACAAATTTGGGGCACAAGTGGAAATTTCTAAATAGAACTGCCTGGAAATATGTATTAATCTAAGAGTAGTGATGATACTCACTAGTAGGCTTACATCTACTGCACTGTTGAAAAAGGATCTCTAGAGAACAACGTCAGTCTTTTAATTAAAATATGCATCCACCCTCTTACCTGTTTTTGGTCGTAAACCCTGGCCATCTCGTGATTATCAAAGGAGCTCTGCAAATAAGTAGCTCAAGTGAGACTGTTGGAAACTAGGCTTTCCATGGTTTCAGCTACAACTGCCGATCAGTATTGTCTTCATGCTCCTCCAATATCATGTTTCGTAAGGTAAACCCCATGTGAACTTGTTTTACATTTAAAAGAGGTGAGGATTCCAATGGACCAAGAAAAGACATAGAATCAATCATGTGGCTGCTTACTTTGTGGTGGAGGTCATAGATGACAACGATTCACTAATAAATACATTGGAATCAGACATGTGTGAGTACTTGCGCGTTCAAGTTGGCATCATACTTTTAAGCACTTGTTTCATTCCAAGTTTTATTTGATTAAACAAAAGTATGGACGACAAATTAGTCGATACTGTATTAAAATACAATTTTCTGGGTGCAAGTAAATATGCGATACAATATGTATCGGCAACTTGTGGTACAAGTCATATTGGTATACTCTAAGTACACCGCATATTCATTTTATGACAGGGATGGAAAATTTCGTGATTAAGCAAAGGTTTGTCATTCCGTTTGTAGCTTTTTACAAAATTTATTTGCGACCTCATAAAGTATATATGGTCTGGTTCCTTATAGACAGGAGAGTCGAATAAGTGATGTCCACCAGTCTCTTTTCTCTTGTCCGGAAAGCTGTCTGTCTGATATACATCCATATAGTTGCCATATCAACGTCGCGCTGGACAGAGGGAGACATAAATAATTTGCTTTTTTATCTGAAAGGGAAAAGAGTACGTGGTGGCAAATGAATATTATGGAATTTACAAACGGAATGACAAACTGTGCATACCCCTTGATATTTTGTATTTCAAATTATCCATCTCTGATACACATTTTTCTTTGCAATTTCATACACATACATTTCTATGCATTATTTAATACTGTCAAGTACAAACGCGTAATTATCAAAAATTTCAGCAATTAAAGATGTTCCGCTCCAAGGAAAATGCGGTATACTTTGGCACTCATACATTTATGAACGCTGAAAGTTTGTTTTGAATATGTGCGTTGGCGATGCTTTATTTTTTGAATTATGCAATGTAACGCGTAATAATTTCAATATGGCGACGTACAAGTGGATACTTTGTGCTTTGGCAGCGATCGGCTCTAGTCTAACCTATCGCATGGAAGGGCAGCATGATGATGTTTACATGAATAAATTGACACAATTTGAGGTGTTCTAAAGTCTAAGGAGCATCTCGAATGAATGTGTTTAAGCCTTAATAGTTCGTAACTTTATAGATCATCTTCGTTTTCATATGTCAGAATACAATTTTCAGGCGGGAGGTGGCCCCAACCTGAGGGTTTTGTAGTTTGTGGCGCAACAAGTTGGTTCCGAAGATTTTTTCGAAATTCGTTTTGGTATAAAAGATATTTATCCTCAACATTTTTTAATTCAGCAAAAATTTACTACAATGACACAATCAAAGGTGACCATGAATGAGATCCCAAGAACAAAAAATGATGAAAAAAAATATGATAGAAAGGCCAACAACAATACAAAATTGTCCTATTGAAATTTTGGCAATCGGGAATAGATTTTACGTGAAAGGTATCACGGAAAGGATATTCATCTTTGGGAGGAGTGCCATACACCTCACAATGACTATTGCTTGGCAACTTTTTTGAGTTAAGTTGACTAAAGCTTGATAAAAAATTTAAATAACAATTCTACTACAGTTGTGGAAAACAATTTTTTTATTAAAAAATAACGACTGACAGCATTTCCATTTGTGAAAAGATTGACAATTGCTCTAAATTCAATGAATAGGCATAGAAAAAAGGTATTTTTTGGCAATTATCCGAATTGCCATCGTTAGCTGAGCACAACAGTTGTATTTGAATGACTTCTTCTAATGCCTTTTTTGTGTTTCTTCTTACTTAAATTTCAAATGTGTATTCTTTAAGTGTAACAAACATAATTATAAAAGTCCTAAAAATTTCAACGTACCCCTGTCGAATTATGTTTTTTTTATTATTTTATGTAGTAACTAAGTTTACATCTAAATTTTAAGGTCACCTTAATATGCCATTGGGGTACTTTTACCTTGGAACGGTTGCTAGCAGAAATTTCATATCTGCAACATTAACATTCCCGTCAGCGTCGTAACCATTTCGTTAAGCGTATTTGAATTTAATGAGTTTTTCTACAAAAAGAAAAACACAAAAAAAAAAAACATTTTATGAGGTGGAACGTTAATATAAAACCCTCCAAATTGGTAGTGGCAAATTCAGTATTTTAATCTTTAATAGGAGTTTAATATTCTCGACAGAAGTTACCTGTATTATACGAAAGCATTTTTTATTTTCACATTGTTTTATTGATTTTCCCTTCATTTGTTTTTTTTTTTATATAAAAATAACATTTACAACTTAATTGCTTCTTTGTTAAAACCACATTTATTTATTTTGTATTTATTTTCAAATATTTGTCCAAAGCTGATAACAAATTTTCTTTCCCAAAAGTTTTTCACATGAACAAACTGAACTGTTTAGCCTCAGAACATATGAGGCATGGATTTGATAGCACGTACGTGAAGTGACTGGCTGTTTTGTGCGTAATAAAATATTAAAAAAATAGCAATTGAAGCAAAAAAAAAAAACATTAATCAATTAATGACGTTTTCTTTTCAAATAAAAATGTTACATAAATTTTGGCCTTCTGCATATATTCGAGTTCTTTTCTAAAAACAATGTGCAATTTGGCAAAAAAATAACCGGCCCTATTCCCGTTGGCGTTTTTATTTTAAAACGAAACTAAAACGACAAGTTGGCATCATCGTTGGCGTTATCGATGTTTATCGAAAGTATATCGGTATTCTCCATTTTGAAACGAAGGTAATAACGACAAAGAAACATTCTTTCTCTGTCGTCGCCATTATTAGTAACGAATTTGAAACGGCTTGTGCAAAATAAATTAAAAATGAAAATAACAACATTAAAACAATTTGAAATTTTAGTTTCCGAAATGGAAAAAAATCCCTCTTATGCAAAGGGGTTTCGGAAGGGTATAAAACCCCTGAATTTCGATAGGTTTTGGAAAGAAGTTGCAGAAAAAATAAATGCGATGGGACCTCCAGTTCGTGATGGAGACGGTTGGCACAAAGTAAGTAAAACAAAATTAAATTTTTCATGAGAAATATATGAATATAGTTCCAATTAAAGGTATGGAAGGATTTGAAGTTCAAAGTAAAAAAGAAGCTGACGAACAACAAAACTGAAGCCAGAGCAACTGGAGGAGGCGCTTATAAGCAAGTTCCATTATCAGCATTAGAAGAGGCTGTATCAAATTTATTACAATTTGAGAAACAAATAAATCCAAAAGGAAATGACATAGGATTTGACGCCGACCAAGAAGAAATTGGTCTGCCGATGGAACAAATATATAACATAGCTTCGGAAATTGATCAAAATGTAAATGTTGCGAATGTCTTAGATGACGATATACCCACGACTTCCACAAGTGTTCGGCCGTCAACAAAAACTAAATCCGGTGAAAAGGAAAGGATTATATTACTGAGGAAGCAAACTGAAATGCAGCAAAATAAATGTAATAATTTAGAATCAATAAAAACTTATTTGAAAGACATTTCCCGTTATCAAAGGAAAAGGTTTGAATTAGAAGAAGAACGACTAAAAATATATAAAAGGAAATCTCGTAGAGAAGAGGAATTAATGGATCTTGATGCAGCAATAAAAAAGAAAAAGCTTGAACTGCTAGAAAAACAATTAAATTCAAATTATTAGTTTTATTTTACGTAGTATATTAATTTTTCTTTGCTTTTACATGAACTTGTTTTTATTTAATGTTTTTTAGTTTAGTATTTTAGTTTATATATACATATGTAAATATTGAATAAAAGAAATTCATAACGAAATGCTGTTTTTAATAGCGTCTCTTATTCTAGTAGCTTCTATGTCATCTGTGTTATCATTTTCATTACTTATATTGAAATTTCCGGTTTCTTCGAAAGGAATTTCTACATCACAATCGGAAAAAGTATTGTAATGAATACAAATATTGTGGAGAGCAGCACAAACATTAACGATTTGTGTAACTTTTTGAGAATCATAATGCAATTCTCGTGCTCCAAGAAGACATCGAAATCGCGATTTAAGCATTCCGATTACTCGCTCTATAATGTTTCGGGCTTTTGAATGTACCGAATTGTAACGGCTTTCCGCGCTATGTTCAGTCGCAGATCTGAAGGGCGTCATTAAAAATGGTTCCAACGGATACCCAGCATCTCCTAAAAATTTAAACGTTAACCTGATTTTATTTAATTTAAATTTTCATACCAAGAATCCACGAATTACGTTCGCCTGCCTCATACTTTTCTCGTAAAAACTTTCTTACTCGGCTAGTATTCCAAATTAAGGGATCATGACCGGAACCAGGGTGTCTTGCATCTACATATCTTATGCGCATTTTGTGATCACAAATCTAAAAATAATTAATCATGAAAATTTAGAAATCAAATTTAGTATTAGTGTTTATATTGGTTGGTAAACCTTACAATCATTGCATTTATACTGAAGAAGCCTTTTCTATTGTAATATAAATGTTGAGAAGTTTTGCAGGGGCCAATCATCTTAATATGAGTTCCGTCTACACAGCCTATGATTCCAGGAAAACCAGTTCGTTCATAAAAAAATCGTTTGCACTCCATTGTTTCAAATTCCGACATTTGAAATTTAACCCAATTGTTGCAAATTGTGGTATTCATCGCGACCAAAACTTCGGATATAATTTTACTAACTGTCGGCTGAGCCAATGACAAATCATTCCCAACGCTTAGTTGATATGATCCTTGCGCAAAAAAACGCAGAGCAGTTGCCAGCTTTATTGTTGGGGTAATTGCAGACTTTCGCACGTTATTTTTTAGCTTTGGTTGGATTTGTTCCAGGACATATTGAAAGGCACTTTTATTGAGTCTAAATGTGTTAACAAACCTTAAGAAACGTATAGTACATATGTCCATAAATATTTATTGTATAAGAAATTACTTTTATAAAAATATAAAGGTACTTACATTGAATCTGGGATAGCAAATATGTCAACGCTGTGGCGTAACATTCTCCGTTGTATATGTATGTTCATTATTTCATCATCCTCACTTGAACTTGAAAAATAAAATTCAGTACTCGCCATTGTTTGATTTTTCGTTTAAAGCAACAAAACTATTTAAAATATTAATAAAATGTCAAAAATTCCAACGTAAAATATTGCAGTGCTACCAACATTAAATATTGTTTTCGATAACTTCTTTTCTTCGTTTCAATATATTTCAAGAATGCCAATTTAGCAACGAAGCGACGATAGAAACGACAACAATATAGAAACGACATTTAGAACGATAACGCCAACGGGAATAGGGCCGAACATGTTCTTTTCTTAATTATTTCTTAATTATTTCTTTATTCTTAATTATTTCTTTATTAGTTCCTTCGTTTTCATTTACATATTTTATTTGAAAAGCTTGTAAAAAATTAATAAAAGTTGATACATGCCCATTAACGAGTTGTCATTTAGAAAAAAAAAATTATCGTAAAAGTAAGGAGCACCCTTTGCCATGTGAAAAGGTTGAAAAACTTTTTCGAATTTAGTATTTTTAATTTTACGTGCGAAACATTAAAAACATGAAGGCGGCTTAATAATTCCGTGACTTCTTATATAAAAAGCTATTTTTTCCGGCGAAAAAGAGATTCACATCTCAACTAAGTTCCCTTTGAGTTCGATACATATAGTCCTCCAAAATACAAGAGTTCTTAAGGTCATCAAAATAGGCGCTGTTATAATGATGAAGTCTCTGTTTGACCCACCAGTCCTTATTCTCTCCAAAGTATAAGGGTTCTTAAGGTCATCAAAATAGGCGCTGTTATAGTGATGGAGTCTCTGTTTGACCCAGATAATAGTCGCATGGGAATAAATTTGGAGAGTATGATGGATGGTTTTGCCATGATGACTACACACGTGTGCACGCGTGCGTTGTCTTAATTTATCAGCACTTTTTAGATGAGGTTGTTTTTGCAAAAACTCTGATATTTTATTTTCTATAATATTTTCCGGTAATAATTTTATCCTTTTAAAAGTAATCGATATGAATGACAACTATGGCCGACAAACATATTTATTTTGACTTCTTTGGTGCACGTCCAACCGAATAAATCAAATATTTTGAGTGTTCTTTGGTTCCTGCACAGAAAAAATTATTATAAAATTATTTTTGAACAAATGTTCGCTTCAAATAAAATTCAATTTATCGTAAAAATATGTATGTATATATTGTTACGAATTTGGTCGTGAACAGTCCTATTATAGTTGTTCGAGAACATACTGAATTATTGTTATTCTTATTTGCTTGTATTATTCACCATAATTACTCTAGAAGATGCTGAATTGTTGTTATTGTTATTTGATTTTATTATTCATTGTAAATGAGCACATGACAACTAAACATACATGCATACATAGATAATTGTTAAGCCACGGTGGAGAGAATGTACACAGCCACCCAAACACACATGTTAAACACGTGCGGCTGCTAAGCGAAAACGCTCTTGATTATTGTTATTGTTGTCCGTCGGCATTTGTATGTCTGATTGGAGCGTGTGTGTATGTGTGCATGTGCGTGTCTTGTGTTCATGTTTAATTTAAGTGTAGGATGATGTGCGCAGCTTCTACAAACATTATGAATGTTCGAGAATGATCATTGAGAGTATATAAGCTGCGCACAACGTTGAGTCAGTTCAGTTAAAGCAGCGATAGGCAAAAATACATATAAACATTTTGTTTGCCCTCACAAACACACATAAAGAATCACTATTGCCAGATCTGACATTTTCATGTCATACCTAAATTTGAAATCTTAAATCTCCATTTTCTCATAAAAATTTTGTTCATAAGAACTAGTATTTCCTCAGGTTAATTTCATATGAATTTCTGGGGATCTCACTTTTTGCATATGGCAACGCTAATTTCTAACAAGAAGCGTAACACGTCCATCGCGTTTGAGTGCTCGAGTGAGACTGATTTATGCTTTTTATTTCTCTGCAATACGTGTGCACATGTACACGATGTAAGAGCGTAAAGGCCCATTTAGCCGACCGTAGAAATCGTAGATGTAAATGTATCGTAAATGTATCGTAAATGTAAATGTTGATGTGCTTATAGAACGCTAGAAACCGTGTCATGTGTTTCGAATTAGAGATGATAGTTTAGTGTGTTTGCATGATTTATGGGTTTGTAGAAAAAGTACCCAAATTATATGAATGGTACCAAACATTTTTGTTAAGTATTAAATTGTTATAACTTTGATATTTCTATCAATAAAGTTTAAAAAATACATACTTATATATAAAAATCAATGAGTGTTCGAACTCACGGGCGATGTGTTAACACCTTTTTTTACACGGTATCTGTTCGATTTCTATGAACACAGACCCACAAACCCGGAGGTAGAGTTAATATAAAGTATTTAATGAAAAAGAACAGTTTATTGAATTTAATTTAACTTTTTTTATTGAATTTAATTTAACTTTTTTTATTTATATAAACCCACAAAAAACAAAGAGAATACAAAGCAACAGACAAATGTACGTACATACATTGTTATGTTTGTACATACATAAGCTACATACGTTGCTGTCTTGCTCATTTTTATATATGTACGTATAACTACGTCACTATTCTCTTTGCTATGCATAAGACAAAACCGAAGATCAACATAAAACACTTTTTTAATATTACTCCAAATTAATACTCCGAATTAAAACACTTAAATCTCCGCTCGCCGATATCGGATCGCCTTAATTTTTGGCCTAAACTTTTCGTCGAAACCCGCACTAGCGTTTTAATAAAAAAATTAATAAAATCGGCTATGAATTTCCGGAGAAAATCGCGTGGGAAAATTATATGAAAATCGCCCAATAATCACTTTCAATACCGACTGCCAAGCAACGAACAAACAAACGATGATTTACTCTTACATACCTTACACCTAACACTTGCGTATGTATTGAAACTGATAGTTTACTGCCCTAGAGGCAGATGTTAACACATCAATAATTCAAAGTATGATATAATTTTGAACATCTTTATTTTTTATATTTACATAAAGTTATTTATATCATAATTATTTATATTACAATCTTTGTTTTAACTGTTATACTTTTTTTATTGTGAACGTGCTATAGGTTGAACGTATATACTTTACTTATTTACTTATGAACTGAGGAACGAAAGTATTTACATTTCTATTTATACCCTCGTTCTGTATATTTTGTTTACATATTTTGATTATTTTGCTTTGGGTCTGACCTTCAAACAATCATATCCTTATTTTAATTATTTTGTTTAAGCTTAGTCTAGACGATATGTTGAATCAGCAAATATATGCTTACACTCATATGCTCTAAAATAACAACAAATGCCTCTACCATCATATTCAATTTATTAGGCGTCTACACAATATGCTGAAAGTATGGGTTGTATGAACATTTGTTTAAAAATAAATTTGACAGTACTATTTTTGTATTACTAGTTTGTATCATTATTATTCAAAAATAAAACATAATGTCGTCAAAGGACGTAGCGCTAGCCGTTGTTCTGACTGCATTAGTTTTTGATGATGATGATCAATTAAAGCAAAAGCGACCTAGAATTTGGCAAAAGAAATGGGTTGAAAGAAGAGACGAGGAGGGATTCTGTACAAAATTATACAAGGAACTAAAAGAAGACCAATTTTTATACAAAAACTTTCTACATATGGATATTCAACAGTTTAACCATTTACTCTGTTTGGTGCCTCCGATAATAACAAAAAAGGACACTGTAATGCGAAAAAGTATAGCAGCAAGGGATCGTCTTATTTTGACATTTAGTTTCCTAGGTAAAGTAATACTGATAATATATATGTATATATGTATGTATAACAACTCACAGATTACAAATATCTTTCAACAAATGAATTTCAATATTCACTATATTTTATATATTTTAAACAAAATATCTACCGTTTTCTTTTAACCAGTGGTACCATAGGTATTAAATGCCGTAAATCTATATATATAAAATTGGATGTGTGTATGTATGTATGTATGTATGTATGTATGTATGTAACGTAATGGCTCCAAAACGGTTGGGCCGATTTTGACGAAATTTTCAGGGAACCTTCAGAATACTCGGGCGGGTGACACTGTGAAGTCCGATTTTTTATTTTAGGTCTGTGGGCGGAGGGGCGTGGCAAAATGCAGTTTTCATATTGCACCACCAATGACATATACATATATTTATTTTTTGTGCTTTTTTTATTTTATTTTACTTTTTTTTGGAAAGCCGTTGTCATGTTCTTCTAAACGAGATATCAAAGTCTTAAATCGGTTATGTAGTTCCGAAGATATTTTGAGCTGACGGTGTCAGTTATATATGTACATAAAAATTACGTGTATGTTCGTGATCGCTAACTACTGGACCGATTTTGACCAAATTTGATATGCATGCTCTATGGGCCGTGAGGAGTGTTTCTGTGTAGTTTGAAGTTCGTCCGACAGATGGCGCAATACTTAGTTTTGTGTGTGTGTTTTTGCACCGTAACTCAAGAACTACAGCACCGATTTTGACCAAATTTGATATGCATGCTCTATGGGCTGTGAGGAGTGTTTCTGTGTAGTTTGAAGTTCGTCCGACAGATGGCCCAATATTTTGTTTTTTGTGTTTTGCCCAATAGAGATTAGCGCGATAAGCCTATGCTGCGTTTTGCTGAAGGCGTTGGGTCCTTAACCAGCGTATAGTGGGGTTAATTAGCCCGATACCTTTATTTGAACAATAATTGCTATGTCGATTTAGTGCAAATTTGAAGGCAAAACAAGGTTTGCCCGGGTCAGCTAGTTGACAAATATAAGTGAAAATATGCCAAATAAGGCAACACTGATACATGAATTACCAATTCTATATGCTATAAAATTTGTCGTATGCTGAAAAGCTTGCACAAGGTTTTCAACAAATAACATATCTGTTAACATACGTTGGAAATTTGTTAAAAAATAAAAATATGGTGTCTACACGATATGCCATAATTGTGAACATACGTTTGTTGGTATCGTTAACAAATACCCATCATATATGGTTCAACATATGTATGTTGAAAAAATTTAGTGTCCACACGATATGTTGGCACTTGCAACAAAATTTTCACCTAAAATATGCTGATTCAACATATCGTCTAGACTAAGCTTTACATATTTTTGTTTTTCGCTTTGGGTCTGATCTTCAAACAATCCTATCCTTATTTTAATTATTTTGTTTACATATTTTTGTTTCGCTTTGGGTCTGATCTTCTTATTTCTAATATTATTTTCTTCGAAGCCATGTTATCTACCTGCCATTCTAACTCACTAGATTGTTGGCTGTATGAAAAAGTTTTGCATCAAATGCACACAAACTATTATAAAAATATCTTCTTACTTTTCATTAAAGAATTATTGACTCAAACAACTAAATTTATAAAATATTTTTTATATTCAAAGAAGATTCACAGTTTAAAAGCTTAAAATATCAAAAACCCAAAAAATTACTAAAAAAAAGGGTTTTTGTGCCACATTTTCGTTTACTTTTGTATTTACCAACACTGGCTACATCTGTCACGTACGAGGTTACGTGAAATTCTATTTTCAACAGGTTCAGACGTTACGGCAACGTGACACCTCCAGTCGGCTAAGCGTTTGCATACATTCTCATATAACAGAAACGATCAGCTGATTCGGCTACATTTACATTTCTACATTTACGTTCGGCTAAGTGGGCCTTAAGCATTGGCGCCGCGCATTTGTTTTGCCTATCGCTGAGTTAAAGTTCGGTTCAGTCAGAGTTCAGTCAGCAGTCTGTAATTAGTGAGTGAGTTGTTAGACTTTACCGTGATCGTACAGTGCGTTTAATTTCTTTGCAATCTAAGAACCCACGGAAAACGTTTTTAAAAAGGTAAAAACGTAACAATATAATATATATACCAGGGGTGCCGAAAGCCTTCTTATGGAAGAGCAAACACCAATACATATATACTTTATTAACTCACGTATATATTTTACACTACACATACATATACACTTTATTAAAACAAAAGGAAAGAAAAAAATATATTACGTACACTGAGAAAATAAGCGAATTTCATTTTTGCATAATTTATCTGTAGCGAATATGAAAAAAAGAATTATTATTATGCAAAATAAACTTGACACTTGTAACTCAAAACGCAAATTAGTTCTTTAAGTGTTTCAACTTCTACCAAATCATTCAAAAAATACAAACAAAATCAGCAAAATCAACAAAGTAGGCGAAAGATATCTTCTTCTGTTCCCCCCATTTTCTGCTCAAATGAAACTGTTGTTGCTTTCAACTAGGTGCAGGTGCACTGGAGACAAAATTGACAATGATTAGCAATAACAAAACAACCGAAAAATTATGAAAGTATTTTCAGCGCTATGGCATTGTTTTTGCTTTGCTCTTTCATATGGAAAAGTTGTTTTTGGTTTGCTCTTTCATACGGAAAGTTTGTTAGAGTTATCCATTGAAATTGCTCTTTGTATATGCGCCTATGCTCTAGCTATAACAAGAGCATTTACAAAAACAAAAGAGCACCAAGAGTATAGGCTGTCGGCACCCCTGATATATACTATAAAATTTTTTTGGAATTTTATTTAGAACACAAACATTTGTGACATTTGAAAAAAATCTGTACATTTCTCCTCTTTTTGAATCATAAAATTTTTCCACATTGTTTGATTTTCTTGTTAATTTTTGTAAAAATTTTTATTGTTTGAAATTATACAGTTTGTTTAAAAATCTGCATTTCAAAAAAATTATAAAAAAGTCTTGCATTTAAATTTTTCAAATGGCTTTGTAGGATCCTCTATACCTCTTATGCATGCCAAGGATTTTTGTAAGTGTCTCAGTCCTGATTGTTGTATCCTAAGAAAAACTGGTTAAATTAGGTTAGGCTGAAGAGAGGAGAAGATTCGTCTCATGTCAAAGAAATGTCATATGTCATACACATAGACCAGTAAAAAGGACTATTGTAAGCTCCCACACGAAAACCTATAGCCCTATAGGATCTCCGTCCCATGAAGGTTCCTCAATTCTCTCCAGTCAATACTCCTGAGGTGAGTAATATCTGGTAAAGTGAAAAAAATCCGGGAAAATTCGGGATTTCGGCTGCAGAAAAACTGGGCAATGACAGAGGAAATGTTCTACTGTCGCAGTGTCCTACCGATATGCCATGTATTCGTTCTCCCCGTAGCGCCAATCCGATGCAGATGTGTTCGTAAGTTGAAGTGACCCGTTGGGACACCAATCAAGTTGTTTAAGTCGGGTTTGCCCCTTGTTTTATCATCGTCTGGGACGCCTTGGCCATATTATTCATATTATTCCGCTATTCCACAGTGTAATGTGGGAAAGTTTCGCTCAATTTTGCAGCTCGGTCCTCTCGGTCTCAAATGGTCAGTGAGTGCTTATTCCAGTTTATACTATAGTGAGAAAAATAAATAGATACACAAATACATGTATGATCATAGACAGAAATTTTTTTGGTGTTAATTTATAACCATTTATAAAAAGATGGAACTAATTATAGAAATCTCACTTATGAGAAATATAAAAAAATTCGATATTTCAGCGAGCATACATGAAAATCTTCCTTCCCACATTATTTTCAAGATGAGAGGCTACAGTTACACAAAATATTTTCTCCACATGCCAAAGGGAGCCCCTAATGGAGCATAAATATTTCATTATAGCATGGATATGCAAAAGTGTGGAAATATTTGACTTTAGATGTGTTTTCAATTTAAAATGGTATTTGAACTAAGCCATGTGGAAGTTTTATGATTACTTTTTTTTAACAGCCGAACATAAATTTTATAAAAAAAGCTCTTACGTTTGTATGTTAAAGATGTATTAATATTTTTACGATTTCAGTTTGCTGTTCAATAGAAAAAAAGGAAACATACTGAATCTGTTGCAAAATATTTGTGTCTGTCTGTTGAAGACAAGGTTAATACAAATAATATTTAGGGTTATTGATTTAAACTGAAATGTGCTGACGTGTGTTAAAATATACGAAGGTGAGTCGATAAGTCCGTAAATGTTTAAATTTCATTACAAGGGAAAAAATAAAACTGCTTAAATCGCCTTCTAATTTTCTAAACCATTCAAAGTAATCGCTAATCCATTTTCCACAAAACGATAAAACATAAATAAATATGGAAATTAAGTGAAATTTGTGTTTAAGTATATAATTGGGGAATTTGTTGAAATCACGTATTTATTTCGAAACAAAAATAAAATAATTTCAAATTTGAAAACTTTAAGTTCCTTTTCATACGATGACTTTTTTGCTTGATTGTTTTCCTCTGAAATGCCGATGCTTATTTACATATATTAAAAATTTTTCCTCAAAGGTTGTACTTGTACACAAACAACAGACAGGTCATAGTGAAATCTGTGGACTGGAGAACAACTCCCACGTCATCGTATTTATTGCCGCACTACGACTAGGTGTCTGTTTGTTACTATAAGCTCTCCTCAAATCGCTCAACATTTTGTCAGATTATTTCAAACACTCTTGATATATAAAAACAAAAACAAAAAATTACAATTGTCTATTATGGCTGTCAATACCTTCTACCGGGCTTGAGGGTTCTTTCCTTCTAAATGTGAAGAATGTTGTCTTTAATAAGAAGGAATTTTCTCCTTAAACGGCACACTATGGGACATTTTACGGGAAGCGACGGAGCAAACATTTGAGAACGTTGAAAGTTAAAAATTTCGAAAGCCAATTATATGTTTTGCACATGAACAAATATAATACTTTTTTTTAAAAATTCAAGGATTTGCTGTATGAATCACATATTTTAATATTTTTTTATTGTTTCCATTAAATTTGAGAAAATTAAAAAATGCTACAATTTAGCAGCCTATAACTCGAAAAATAAACATCATACTTTGTACACACATTCGTATGTATATCAAAGAATTTCGAAAAATTGGTTTTGGCTGTCTGCTTCACCTGAAATGCCTCATGTATTGCATATTTGGCGCTCAGCTTTATTTTTGGGATTTAATAATATTCTTTTTTCCCATTGTATTTACTATTTTATTCGTTTATTTTCGTTATCTTTGTGTCAAATGTTCATAAGAGACTGATAAAGTTTAATATATGAACATGAAATTTTTAATGCAAACTGTTTGTTTGTTCTATTGTGAGCTTGAAATAGGCATCACATTGCGCAGGTGTCGGTAATATGTAAAACATGTTCCCTATTTTTATGGTAATATTTTTTCTCAGAAATGAAAATGGCATTGAAGGTATTTCACCATGGCCCAACGCGAATTGTTTACCATTGAGAGGCTGAAAAATCTAATTTGCTTCATTTACAACTTCATTACCTTGATAACTCATTAAAATGCAACAAATTGGCAAATTGGCCATAGAGTGGCATGATGCCGCACCCGCACTTGCACACATTAAATTGTGCTCATCTGGAAAGTCATGGAACACACAACCATATGTTGCCTGTGGAAATTGTTGTAAAATTATAATTTTTTTTGGGGGGGGGAGCCATTGGCTCTTGTTGGTTTTTTTATAGCTTTCAAGTACGTAATAATAATATTTGTTTATTTACCTGATTGACAGTCAAGGATGTGTATGTGTGTATGTATGTATGTATGTATGTATGGATGTGTGTATGTATGTATGTAAGTGTGTGTTGGAGGGTGAGTTTCGGACACAACCGCAATGTTTAATTTCCTCTGTTTGTTCTCTGCCAGTAGTTTTTTTATTTGTTTTATTATTTTCTTCTTTTTGTTATTTATAGCGGGTGTTTTAGTGGCCATTGTGGCAATTTTATGTTTTAATACTTTCATTCGTTTTACTTTTGCTGTCGTATGTTTGCCTTAAATTGTGGTGGTTTTAATAAATATTTACTTTGAATATTGGGGTCAAATATATTTGCTGGCGTTTTAGTTTTTAATGGCACTGAACAGAAACTCCTATTAAGGATTTGTGAAAACATTTTCAAAGTTTTGCAATAATAAGGTTTTCGCTAAAAATATGTGGTTGTTGTTAGTTTTTGCAATATGAATAAATAATTGTCGGGATTTTATTGAAAAAGATAATACATCAAGTCGCATTTTGGAAATTTTTACAGGAGACCACAAAAATATCTTTGCAAATCACAAAAGATTTTATCTCTGTATTAACAATTTGCTCTACCCCAAATGTTGTCGACCACTTTAATATGGTTTTTTTGTATATCCTTAATAAAATTTCATTACTTAATATTATAATTATTTCTTAAAAAGGACTTTGTGTTCTTCATCTCCTATGATAGTAAGTATCACGAAACAAATATCGTCAAGTCCAAGAATAAAATGTTTGTTACTTGCCAAACATTTAATTTAATTCCTCATTCTGTAAGTGACGTTGAATCTAAAGTACCTCTAGGTTCCTTTTTGGTACCTCTATTTTGCCTAAACGTTTTCTTAACACACATTTTCAATGACTCGTGTCAAACATATGCTGATGATGTTATAAGTTGTCTTTTATTTAGAGCCAGTAATGCCCAATTGTAACTATTTTGGGATGATGTTGAATAACCATATGGATATGATATACAACTAGATGCGACATAATCGTTTCATAATAAATTCTTAACACGCGAGCTACTTATTTTGGAGCTTAATGCGTGAATAATCTTAAATGTTAACTCTAATTTCAATCCTTATCACGAAAAAATACTAGGGTGGCTCAATAAGTCGAATGATTTTTTGAATTCTGCTCCTCTTACCTGAAAGGACAACACTGCCATTGTTAACAAGCATCTGTCAGTTGACTTCTGATAAAATTTGAACAAGCTGCGTCATTTAGTTTGTGTTTGACACTCATTGACAGCAGACTACCGCTTGATGTGAGGAGAAAATGGAAAAGAGTGAATTTCATGAGCTCATGGGAGCATTATTTTTTTGCCGAAAAAAACCATCACTTAAACTATGCCTAAGCTTGAGAAAAGCTATGGGATTTCAGCAATATCAATTTCAAATGTGTGTGAAGTTAAATTTAAATTTAACTAGTACAGACAATAACCATATTTTTTAGTAATGTCAATTTCGCAGTTAACAGAGCTCTGTTAACCAGTTAACAGAAATCCCAAAATAGTCCACGTTCATTTAGAAGGCGATATATAGGAGCTACGACATCGTTAAAAAAAACTATATAGCAGGAAATATGCTCCAGGAATTTCTTAGTGAAACTGTGACAATACGGAAAATTTAGAGCACCAATATAGTTCTTTTACATAAATGTAATTTCTTGAGAAGATTAGTGGTCATACTGGAAAAAGGGAGAGAGGCAGGTACTACACACTACATAGAGATAGTGCTTAAACGGAATATAATAGTGGGACTTCTGAAATGATCTTGGAAACTTAATAAATGCTATTTGATTTTTTTTTTAACTTCTGAAGAAGATTAGTACTCATATTGGAAAAATGGAAAGGGGCTGGTACTACACACTATAAGACATGAGTCAATAATATTTAAAACTACTTAGGAAATAAATCAATAGTGTATTGATTTCCATATTTTAAGAAAAATAAATTCTATATTACAGGCTGGTTGTAATAACCAAATTTAGCTGAATGCCACTTTCAATTTAAGTAAAGTTAAGTAAATATCGGAGCTTTCTTAGGCTTATTGGTATTGCGTTGTGTATCTTTGGCAAAATAACTTGAAGATTCGATCACCATGCTGTTCCGGATTTCCGAAAATTTTTACCTTTACCTTTTGGGAGGCGTCAAGTGCTTTACTGGTTATCAATTGGTTGAGGGAGCTAAAAGTCGCTTAAGTCCACCATTAATTTTAATGTTTAATACATTAAGTTGACGTGGTAGGTTTTCGCACTGTATGTTTCCTGGCAAAGTGTAATTTGCTGTGTAGTTGTTAGTGCCACGCCCAGTTGTTTAAAGTTTGAGTGTGTGTTTGTGATGTCGCTGAGGGTGTTGCTATTGTTATTAGAATTATGATTATTATTATCTTCATTTATTTCATTGTATTTGGAGAACACGATTTTGTGTGTGTGTTGAAGACATTTTCAATGAGAAGAGCTTCCCCACGCAATTATACCGTGATGTCTATAGGATTTGTTCCAGGGACAAATATACCTGTAGTTGTTGCAGCATAGTTGCGGTGGTTGCAGCTCCTTAATATGCGTCTTCCATTTAAAGCAACTTTTTATATGAATTCCAAGATCTTTGTATGTTTTAACTAAATCAGTGGTGGTGTTTCGCTGGTCGTTTATATAATAATGCATTTCCCATTGTGATATGTCCCATTGTATATGCATTGTATATAGTATTATTTTCATGTGATGTTTGTTTATGTCACGTCTGGTTGAATAAATACAGGAGCAGAATAAGTAAAGTCAGTTAATGAACTATCCCAATGGTTCGCTAGGTACACGTAAAAACTTAACACAAGCCACGTCACCCATTCAACTTAATCTAACTTTAATAATGCATTTTGTTCAAGAGATCGCAAATAAATGTGTTATAAATCTATTAGAAATCTGCATTAATCTGCCAATACACTCCTTTATTACCATAAAATTTTAAACTTTTCATTTCGCATGCACCGCATCCTGCCTCTGAAACGGAAATTCTACTACCACAAAGCAAAGTTGTTTCAGTCTTGCAAAATATCTGGAACTTGTCCACACTAATACGACAAATCATTTGCAAATGATAGTAGACGGATACAGTGAAATAAAAACTAATTTAGTTACTGCAGTGTTGAGACGGTAGCACAACCTCAACCGCTACGCTACGTAAACATGCTGAAGAAAAAGAAAACTAAAAATACATACAATTTCCTGTGAGAGCAACACGCTTTATTTGCTTTCAAACTATTAAAAGTATGGGATTTCTTTTTCTTTTATAGAATTTTAAAATCAAATTTGCTTGGGTAGTCGTAGGAGCTCATTTAATGTTTTTTTTCTTCAAAAGTTATTTCTTCTCCTGGTGCTTGGCGTCTCAATAATGGTTAACTAACAATTTACAGGAGAAGTGTGCTGGTTTTGTGTGAAAGGAAAATGAAGTCATATTAACGCAGTTAATATTTTTTTCTTAGTGCTGTCGACCTTAAAAGCAGGAAACGGATTTTTTTGTTGTTACGGAAGAAGGTTATTGTGAAAAAAGGAAATGTTTTAAGGAAACAAGATGAAGAACAAGAAAAGAAAAGAATTCGAAATGAGAGCACATCCAGACAAAATAAACAAAATTGTGTTTTTTATGCATTTTGATTAAAATTTATTTCCTTACAGTCTTACTTTTTCACACAATAATTCATTTTTAATGTTTTATTTTTTTATATTAATTTCAGAATGATCGCAAATACTTTTTGGAGGTAAGTGTTTTTTAAATTTATCACTTATTGAAGTATTAACACTAAGTAAAATTTAAAAAATCTTAATTATTAATTTGTACATAATTATTAAAAATTCTATTTCAACTTTATCACTCAACTATAGCGGAGTGACAGAACGTTAAAAAAATATCACGGCCGAGGTGCAAATATTTTAAAAAACAAATTTTTTTTCCCAAATTAAGCCATACTAAGAATAATTTTGTAGTCCTATCTTATATTATATAACTATAATATTGTTGATAGCTATCATGCTATTAAAGTGTTTAATCATGTTGCAATGAAACAAGAAATTCATCATTGATTGATCTTAATATGGTTTAGTAGTAGTAAGTAATTGTTAGTTGAAATTTAGGGCCTAATCAATAAATCACGTCATTGAAGTAAATTTTATATGAAAAATAATTTAAAACTTTATTTAATATTTGACATGAAGCGTATAATTCGAAAAAAAAAAAATTCCTGAAATTCCTCGGCATTTGGTTTGATGGTACTTCTAGTAGATATGAATGTGTGTATGAAACATTTTTCGTATCATATTTAGAGAATATAAAAATAAAAAATATAAAGAGTTATTCTTGTAAGAATTTGTTTTATTAAACTAAACATAATAAAAAAATAAAGAATAGAAAATGATGTTTTTAAAGCGCCAAACCCAAAAATAAAATGTCTGTTACTTCGACACCATTTTCATTATTATATTATATTTTTAAACCGAAGTCAGCATAGGGAGTCTTCACATGGTGGCGTAAAAGTTTTAAAGTGCAGCACACATTAGTTCAAAAATTATATACGAGTAAATTTGTATTGAAGCAAGTTGCACTGCGTAACCGGAAATGCCATTTTCAAATTAAAATTAATTTTTTTGTTAAATCGGAGTTAGCTTAAGAAAGAATGGTAATACTGTTAAAGTTTTGAATTGCGATATGAATTATTTTAAAAGTTAGCCATTATATTCTTACGGCCTGTTTGCCGATGTCGAAAGAAAAATTTCTTTCGCAATCTAAGCGAAAGAAAACTGATTTGGGTTTACCTAAATTGGTTCTATGCGAACGATGACTCGAACGACAACTCGAATGAAAACGTAAGTGTTTTCATACAAAAATGCGTTTGTCTATTTCGAAGTTGTTGTCAACTTTGCGAACACAAATTTCAAAATCAGGCACCAGTTATTTTGTGTTCGAATGACAATAATTTTTTGAAAAAATATATAAATAAACAATTATTTTATGAAAAAAATTTTTAATAACAAATAGCTTTTTTAGTTGTGAGTACATACATACATTCATACATATGTATGTACATTTGGGGTGGGTTATTGCCTACATATACATATACATATATATACATACATACATACATAGGTACTTATTTTGTATTTGCTACTTGCAAAAATGACACATATTGTTTGCAGATTTGAAATCTGATTTGAAATCTAGAACCAAAAAGAAAATAGCTGACAACAAAAAAGTATGCAGGAAACAGGTGGTTGTAGTTATATTTTTTTTATTTTGTAAACTTTTATTTTGTTTTGGTTACATTTTTTTTATTTCGACAGCTGATTAATTTCAAAAGTAGTTGCATTTGACTTCAAACAATTTAGTAGTATTTTTTGTATTTTTAGAGGAAATTGCTGTAAAACAATTATACTTATAAGTTGGCACTACTTTGCTTTATTAATACGTAAGATACAAAAATTGACTGACGTAAGTAGCTGCGAACGAAAGTGAGTGACATAGACAAACTCAAATTGATTCGAATGTGAGTGACTAGCTTTCTTTCGCATGAGTTTTCTTTTGACATCGGCAAACAGGCCGTTATATTTTATATTCAGTTTGAAACTAGGCTACTGTATATTCATAATACTCTTAACGTTTTGAAATGAGATATGCATTAGTTTAAAAGATATTTACATAAATAATTGTGCACGCATGTCCCACTGACTTTGATATTATTCGCTTGTTTATGTAGGCTGGTTTGTTATTATTATATTATGCATATTTTTCATTATTTGAAATTTATTTTTGAATCTTACCCTAATGAAATTTTAATTATATAAAATATTGAAAAAACTTTTAATTAAAATGGCCATTTCCGGTGTTGTGGTGTGACATGCATGTACATAAATTTACATAGCTTTTAAACTACTTTATATCCCATTTTAAAACTTTAATTTTGTTTAATTATTACAATTTAATAAAAAAATTTAATTTAACATTTTCATTTCCAGTTTTACACATGCAAATAATGTGTTTTCACAAGTTTTTTTTTTTATTTATTTATTTATTTACCATAGTAACATTTACAGGCTAAATTTACAGTATTTACACATGATGAGTTCAAGAATATATCTTATTCAACAAAAAAATTTTAGTAACTTAGAATATATAACACTATATATGTACATACATATATTCAGATAATTTGGGAGGAAAAATTTTACAAAACCTATTTGAACTTGTTTCTGACCCTATACTAAAACTTAACCTACTTAAAACTAATTAAACTGAAGCAAGTTCATTAATATGAAAAAAGTCTGAACATGTACAGCGGCGTTTAAAATTTTTTAACAGTCTTTCTAGTTTGCAATCCACTAATTCAATACCAGCCAGTGTATGAAGGCGTGTAGTTGAAAAAAACCATGGAAGGTTAAATATCAATTTAAGAAGGTTGTTTTGTGAAACTTGAGGTTTTTTGATGTGGCATTTTGCGATGCAAGACCATGCTGGAGCGGCATAAAAGATTACTGCGTGGAAAATTGATTTAACTATTAGTTTTTTGTTAGCAATATTAAGTTTAGAGTTTCGATTTATGAATGGGTACAATATCCGAGTCAAAACATTTAATTTATTTGTGATGTACGCTACGTGCTCTTTAAATTTTAGTTTAGTGTCTAAAATCACACCTAAGTACTTTACAGTATTGTCCCATTGGATCGACATTCCCTGTACATTAATATTGTTTTGAGGAATAAAGCATTCTTTGCGTTTCCTAGTAAAATATATTGCTTGTGATTTACTAGCGTTTAACATGATTTTCCATCTGTTGAAATAGAGGGTTACTTCTTCTAAAGCTCTTTGCAGTTTGTTTATGATTTCATGAGCAAGATTACCGGAACAAATAATTGCGGTGTCATCAGCAAATACTGACATTGTACAATATTCTAAATTGGGAAAATCTGCAGTGTATATATTGTACAAAATAGGGGATAAACATGATCCTTGCGGACAACCAGCTGGTACTCCAAAAATTCTGGAGGATTGTGAGCCAATATGCACTTGAAATGTCCGATCTTTTAGAAAGCATTGTATAATTTTAATAATTTCAATCGGGAAGTTCATACGCATCATTTTGTATATTATTCCTTCATGCCATACGGAATCAAATGCTGCTTTAACATCTAATAGCAACATACCCGATGACTTTTGGAGATCAAAGTTTGAATGCACTAATTTTTTTTTTCTTATCAACGGATGTGCGGTATTATGCTCTCTTCTAAAACCAAACTGAAATGGAGGAATTACGTTATTTGTTTCAATATAATGCGTGAGTTTCGATTTAACAATTTTTTCGTAAATTTTGCTAATAGAGCTCAATAAACTTATAGGACGATAAGACCACGGAGAATCGGCAGCTTTATTGGGTTTTTTATAGGGATTACTTTTGGGACTTTAAAGTCTTTTGGAAAATAGCAAAGTTTTAAACAAGAATTAAATAAAACTGATAGAAATTTTATACCCTTTTTTGGAAGAGCTTTTAAGGACATATTATTAATTCCGTCATAACCGGGTGCTTTCCTATTTTTTAAATTCCTGATAGTTAGAGTTATTTCCGATACGTTAGTTTGAATGGGGTTAGAAACGCTTTGAGGTAATAAATTAAGATTATCAACACTAGAGTTGACCATAGAAATGGTCTCGGTATCGCCTAGATTTAAGGTATTGGAATGGTTGGAGTAGAAAATTTGACCTAGAATTTCACATTTTTCTTCATTTGTGGTATAGCGTGAATTGTTGTGCTTTAAAATCGGAATGTTGTTTCTTTTCTTGTTTAGAATTTTGACTAGTTTCCAAAATTTTGGAGAGCTTTTATCTAATGAAGAAAGCAGTATGTTCCACGATTTGTTTCTAATGGTATTCAATTCTTCATTAATTTTACTGTTAAAAAATTTCATAAGATGGAAGTCGGTTATACATCTATGTCGCTGCCATTGTCTACGTATGCAATTTCTTTGCTGAATTATTTGCCTAATATAGTATGGTATATTTTTACTAGAATGCGAACGGGATTTTCTAGGTGTATTGCAGTAGGTAGCTTCTTTTATTAAGTTTCTAAAATAAATTATCATCTCGTCGATGTGCTCATTCAGAGTGATGCTCTCTGGTTCTGGAATATTGATTTGTCTACTAATGTAACTGGCATAATTATTCCAGTTTGTTTTGGTGAAGTCGTACTCGAAAACATTTGAAATTATTGATCCAGACAGTAATTTTATCTCCACTGGTAGATGATCGGAGCTTAGATCATTTATCACAAGAGCAGGAGAGAGTTGTTCCGGAATATTAGTGAGAAAAAAGTCGAGTGTCGAACCTTGTCTGTTAGCACTGGAAGGTATGTGAGTGTTTTCAGATGGGTAAGAAATATTGATATTATAAGAGTCTAGTTTCTCAAATAGAATGTTTCCCCAACAATTTGCTCTAATACAGCCCCAGGATTGGTGTCTACTGTTAAAATCACCGCCTAATATAAACTTATGGCTGTTTTTAAGTCTGTGTAGGTCTGACGCAAACTGTCGCTTTCTATTATTGTCCGGTCCTGCAAGTCCACCAGGGAAGTAGCAAGAATAAATATTAATACAATCAGTGTTAGTAAATAACTTAATACCAATATTCTCAATTAGATGTGTGTTTATTATAGGTAGTAGTTGGTGCCGCACATTTTTCTTAACTATAATTGCAACACACCCACCTCTAGAGTTTTCCCTATCATTTCTATATGTAAAATAATCCTTATGTCTAATAGAGCTGTTAGAATTAAGCCATGTTTCTGAAACAAGACATATGCTGACGTTGTTGTCCTTTAAGAACTGAAACAGTTCTTGACATTTGTTACGAATGCCTCTTGCATTCCAAGTGATGATTTTTATGTCATGAGCCATTATGTAAGGAATTTACATGCGAGATTGGTTAAAACCTCAAATTGATCAGCTTTACTTTTACAATTTTTCAGGTTCGTAATGAGTTCCATCGTTAGGGTCTTAATTTCTTGTAATGAGAATAACTCTCCGCTACTATTTGCGTTGCTATTATTTGTATTCCAAATACCTGCATTCGGTACATTTTGACGTAAGGTGTTTGGAAAATAATTATTATATATTGTTGGATTTGCAAAATTATTATTAGTTTTACGTCGAGGTGTTGGTTGCGCCCGTTGCCTTAACCGAAGATAAGAGCTAAAAAAGTTTTCATCTTAAAATAATACGAGTAATAAAAAAAAGAAATTACAAAATCGGCAACACTTTAGCACCTCACAACTGGACAAATAAATATCGTACACTAAATACAAAAAAGTAACAACTCAAAATTTATCGAAATCGCTTTTATTTCACAAATCAATTCACATAACAAATCTTCAACGACCTCTAAAATTTCCTTTCCATTAGATTACGCTTTAGTTGGAAAACTACCTGTTTTATATTACTTGTGTCGCTTGTAAAGCGTCAGTAGTTTTTTGCTTCTCTTGAACATTTTAGATTTTTTGAGTTGTGACTCTTTTGTATTTAGTGTGCGATATAATGAAAGAAAAAAAAAAACACATTCATATCTACCAGAAGGACAGTCCTGTCAAATATCAAGGAATTTCGGGAAATTTCTTTTTGTGTTGTCCGGTCACGTGAATTGTCTCGTATATTCGGGATATTCTCCCAACTAATCATTTGGATAATTAGAGTTTCAAACTGTATTATTTGTTGTTGGCTGAGCTGTTCATATGGCGACACGTGAGTACCAAACCCACAACAAATAATACATTTTTGAAACACTAATTAATTATTGAAATTTGTTCTCATAAAAAAGACCGACAAAGTAAAACGTAACGAAACAACGAGAAACAGAAATAATTTTTTTAACATAAATTTTGTTTTTTAATTTTCCTTTTGTTTTGCTTATACTACATTTCACTTGGGTGAAGTATTTAAAAAAAATCAGTCCCTAAAATTTTAATATTTTTGATTTTGGCATCCTTAAATCCTTTTTAGTCGACTTAAAAAAGATGAAGGTTAAAAATAAGCTCATTTCTACGTTTGCATCCTCCGATCTTGTTTAATATTTTTTTACTTAGAAATATATACGATATTCTTTCTAAATTATATCAATAATTTTTCATTCCCTGTCCATAAAAGAGACATCATGTCATGGATAGCGAAAAACACGAGTAGGCTGAATGCATTTGAAACATGATGGAATAAAAAAAAACAAAATTTGATGTTAAAAGCAAAAAAGTCTGCGCTATAAACTTTGAATTTAGCAATAAGAAAAACATGGAAATCATTAGATATTACCAAATTCTAACTTTGCGTATACCGCGAAAAGTTTTCGTTATCAAACGCATCTATTTTCGCCATAGTGCAGACCCATTTCTGCTTTAACTTGCCATGTATTCACAGAAAGTATTTTTAAATTCTTTACCCTTCCCATATTGACGTTGCGACTTTGAGGCAACTTCAGTTGTATCGACTTCAGAGGTTTCAGAGTGCAAAGTTATTTTTAAACAGTGATAAAATTTTTAATTAGAAAACATTTAGATCACATAAAATCAAACACATACATACATATTTTGCCCATACGCCTCCGTGACGTATTCACATACCAATAACTGGAAAAATGTGCACTAATTTTTACATAAAGTAAAAATGTAACAAAGAATGAATGTTTGTCAGTGACTGACATCCCTGTCACAAAATGCAGCATCTCTATACACACATGACATCTTTATATGTGAATTTTGTATAAAAAGTTCCGGCTAAGTACGATTTCAAATGTAACTCTTACAGGCTCATGCTTGTTTGACTGCGATGTCCTGTTGTTGTCGTTCTTTCTAATGTACTATATATAAAGGGATCTGCGTCAATTAGTATATTACTTTTCCGCGTCGAATTACAAAATTCCATGAAACTTCAAAAAAGTAGTCCTTTACTACTGTGGCCGTCTTAGCGTATACGTTATATTTATATAAAAATTGCTGAGTATTAATCATACGACTTGGGTTCATACAAATATTGATGATGCCAGCAAATGGAAACAAATTTACTAACTGCCCCACAAGGTTGAACGTTATTGTTCGCTTGAATTGAAAACGACAATGTACATACGTGTTTGATTTATTTAGTAGGTAAATACGCAAATAAAATAAGTCATTACTGGGCCGCAAATCAACTTTTTCCCCTGGAGAAAGGCTTCATAGTTGTAAAATGATCATGCAAATAAATTACCAGTTGTCAAATAAAATAATGTTGCCAAATCAAAGGTGTAAATATTAAAAAAAAAACACAAAGTCGTAGTAGAATACTCGTATATAACATTTCCATAAATTCGGCTTAAGTACCCACATTTTAATATAAACTTTTATACACTGAATGAAATCAAATGACGTCGTTATTCCTAAAACATATGTGTAGTTTTGAATAATTTAAAATTTTTATTGAGGCGTAATTTACATATGTAAATAGATTTACGTATATTTTTCGAAATGGTTGAAATGGTTTTCTAGTGAAATTAGGCTTATGAATTTTTGCGTAATTTGTAGTTTAAAACTTGGTGGTTAAATGTTTAGAATATGAATTTTCTTAACGATGAGGCTTCCCTCCGATTTTATTTAAGAATAAGCACACGTATTCTCAATTTATATTCGCATTATATGATTCATAAGCCAGTGCAATAGCTATAGCATTCCAGAGTTGGACATATCGAGCATTTTTGTAAAAAATTGATAACATTGGAACGTGTCAAATAAAATTAATTTCGCTGCGAAGCGCCGGACTTGCTCTCTTTTAATAGCTAATTTAAATCACCTGCCTTGTTAATAAAATTTCTAAAATGAGAAAATGTCCTCTACTCTGAAATGACTTGAAAAGGGATATTTTATCTTACAGAAAATATGCAACTATGGTAACTTTATTTGCTGAAAATTTAAAATCGGATTTTCTTTCAATGGGTTTTTTAATTAAAAAAATTTTTTTATATTTTTTAAAATTACGAGAATAAAAAATATTTTACCATTTGGAATGTCTATGTCGGAAAAGTGTTAGAAAAGTGTTAGATATCTTTATTAATAAATTTTTTTTAAAACTATTATTATAATTAATTTTTTTTTTTATTATGGAAGAAGTAAGGAGAAGTCAATTATTACACTAACAGGATGAAACTGTACTGCCTCATCATCATCATCATCGTCAGCGTTCATATGGGTATTTGCCTATTTTTCATGTGTCTTTCTAGTATTTTAGGAATGTCATCTATTTGACACACTTGCGTATTGCTAAATCGTAGTTTTTTTAAGAATCATAATCCAGTAAAATTTAAGGACCACATTTTCTAAAACGCAACGTTACTAAATGCTTGAAATTTGTGTGAAAAACCTCGTTATGAAACGCATTCCTAGTATTGTTCATATAAATTTCAAACGTTTAGGCACTATTCTTCTCACAACATGTGCCGCCAATTATAATAAAATTATGTATATCAAATAATCATCATATTATTTGAATTTATTTCCGTTGTCATGCTGTTGAGTTTTGTTGTCCATACATACAGTTTAGTTGTTTTTCTCCTGCTTTTTAAAGTTTCATATAATACGTTCTAATAGTTAGTTACAGCACTTATTTTACAAACAGTCCCACTGTGCATTGTGCTGCACTAAGCATTTCATGTAAAGCCTGGCAAAATAAAATCTTGCTACCCTCTTGCATGCAGGTAGAACAACTTCTGAGTATTAAGGGCGATATTTTATGGCGTTTTGGGCTTCTGAAGAACAAAAAAGGTTACATACATTTGTGTTTTCGTGTGTGTCTTGTTCTAAAAAATAAGCATTACTGTAAAAAAGAATATCCGAATATATATTCTAAATATTTTGCAGGGTTTTGTGCTGACATTTTTCATTTGTCTTAATTACTTTGTTTATAAAAATTTTAAAATAAGAACATGATGGCCCTAATTCTATATATCACCAAGGTGAAACTTTGCGTTATTTTTTTGGTCAGAAATAACGCAATGCCTTACTTAATCGAAATACAAAACTAGACCCTAAATAATTTGTTCTATTGTGAATTTGAAAGGGGCATAATTTTTTTTAACATGTAAAATGTTCCAGACACGAAAACGGCATTAGTCGTTGTGTCTAATTTTCTCATATCAGCTAAAGAAATATTTCTGATGCACGTCCGTGTTCAATTTTTCTAACACACGTTTTCTGCGAAATATTTTTGCTGATATGAAATAAACAATAATATTTTGGAACTGATCATGACATTTTTGTTAAACAATTTGTAATTTGTTGAACAATTGGTAAATGCGACATTTAAGACTTGCTTAAAATTTCAAGTGCTCGTATCATCTGGTTATTTATTCTGAAAGAAATTTTTATATCTTCAAATATGTTTTAAATAATTTTCATGCCCAAGCAAAGTATTTACGTAATAAAATGAATATAAATTTCAAGAATTATAAAAATATTTCAAGAAACCTTGAAAATTTTATTTTTTTCTCTTTAAGCAATTTTTTTCACATTTACTTTCATATAATTTCTTAAGGTCTTGTCAAATTTCAGGCTTAGAGCTACAAGATTTTAAATAACAAAATATTTACTTTGACATCATGTCATCAATCAAACGCTGTGGTCGTCTTGCTACAATCAACATCATCAAAGCATGGTTTTCGTTAGAAAAAATTCATTTGAAAGCAAAATTGGAAAGAAATAAAGGGGTGAAAAGATGATTGAGTGATAATCATTTATTTTGAAAGTATTTTATATTGCGCAGAGTGATTTATGGCTGTATTTTGCTTTTTCCTAAAAAATCACACTCTCTGCTAAAGGATTTGGCATTTTTTGTATGTTCTAGTTTGGTGAGGGATTTTCTTGAAAATCATTGAATGAAATATAAATAACTTTTTTGTTTTCGGTTTTGGGGTTGGCAAACACTCCTAATTCAAATGAACATAATAAAGATAGACTGCTGTTCCCTCAGTTGGTAGTAAAATATAATTTTCCTGTCATTTCTAATCATTAAATACTTTAAAAACAAATAAAAACATCATTTCCTCATGGAACCAGATTTGGTTTGAACTCCAGCCCATAAAGAAATTTCATGTTCATTTGGTCAGTTGAACTAAAAATGCAATCAACAGAAAACAAAATGTCTTGTAAGAAACATCCGGTTGCAAGATCATAATCAAGATCATAAGCTGTTGAATTGTTTAACAAAACTATTGTGCAACAAAAGCACTTCGAAATATCACTATTTAGCAAGTTGCTTACAGACACATACACAAACACAAACATATTTCCTACTCAAATAACATTTAAATTGTTCCTGTTAATGAAACGTCTATTCATATGAGCAAAAACAATTGCGTTCATACAACATCCTGTACTAATCTAAAGCATAGAAGATTTATCAAATAGGCCTGTCAGAGGGCCAGTATGACATTCTAACATGATTGCCATCTAAAATCGCTGCATACTGAAGGAACTATAAACGTCAGAGAATAAAATAATTTAAGATATTATAAGTGAAAAAGAATTATTGTTCAAAAAAGGATAATTAAGTGCCTTTAAATTGTAAAAGGCCTCTTATAAATTTGTTTCTTTTCTGGAAGGCAACGAGAAGAAAAATGGATAAAAATTTACTTGACCCTTAGAAGGGCTGAGCGTGTAAAGGCCTTCTTTTGTTCGCTGCGGGAAGGAACTGTCAACTGTCTCAGGGATATGTATATAAATGTTTGCTCGTGTAAATGCGTGTGTGTGCCCACGGAAAAGTGTTTAATTTTTATCTACAGGAAATTTATTTAATTTTTATTTTCTATTCATTGTACCGCATAAAGAGAACAACAAAAGACACATAGAATCTCACGAAAATGCATTGAAGTTTTGTTAATTTTTTACGATGCCATTTGATTAACTATTTTTATGCAATTGCATTTCCGCTTTCTGCTCTATTTTTTAATGAAAAACTTTTGTTAAGAACATAAAGAAATATATTTTTAAATTGACTTTATATAAACATACATGTGCAGTTAGTGACAATAAAACTTAAAAGTGAAAAAATTAAAAAAAAGAAGTTTTTAAAAATACTTCTGCAAAGGTTACTTAATCGATCCCTTGGCATCGGAATTGTCATAAAAATTATTTTTCTAACAATAGAAAGTTAAATCTAATAAACAGAAAGTATTTTAAATGGATTTGAAAAATATATTGGCAAAAACCTAAACTTATAAGTGAAGATCGAAAATTTCTCAATGAAAGATTCCAGAGACACCTCTATATGTCGGGGAGCTTTTTGTGTAAAAATTTTAAACGGTGCATTAACCACGCCAGTAATGAAATAGCAACGGCTCCAAGTTGATATATGTAAAGAGTAGCTGTGAGAGCAAATGCCTTTGGGAGAGACTAAGTAAGAAGAGCTTTTAAAAAAGTCATGAAAATGCAGAGGTTTTGATCCAGAAAAAAAAAATGCGATTTTGGCGCATAATACTGACACCTTCATTAGAAAATTATCTTTTTTAATGCCTTTAAGTCAATATTAAACATATTAAAAAGAGCAGACATTATTTTTTGCAAAACAATTTATTAAATAACAAAAAGTAATTTATTATATTAATAGAAATTGAAGTTTAGAAAGAATCAAAAACTTGCTAACAGCCACAGTCTATTTTTTCTTATATGAAAGTAGTCGTTTGCCTTAGGTTAGGTTAGGTTAGGTTGATTGGAGGGGTGTGATAGCCCATGTCATACGACATACACTTAAGCCAGTGAAAGCTTGTTGTGCGCTCCCTTTAATTATAAAGCACAAACTGGCAGAGTTCTGCGGCAGGATTCGAAACTGCGACCTTCGCATTACGAGTCTAGTACACTACCTACTAGTCTACAAAGGCCGGTTCGTTTCCCTTAGCAATTTAATAAAATTTAAGAAATAAGTATTTCTTTAATATTAAGGCAAGATGTCCTAGCTTAACTTTTTAAGAAGTTGAAAAAATGTACTAATGGAAGCAATGAAAATGTCATTCCTCCAAGAACAGCTCCATTTTTTTCACTGTGGTATTGAATTAAACACACAATACACGAATTATTTTCCTCAATTAATAAGTTAAATTTATGAATTCACTAAATTATATTTATTTTATTCTCTCATTACTTTTTTTAATAAAATTTTCTTTTTCAAAGAAAAAAAAATATTTTTATAGACTATTTTTCACATTTTGCGATAATATTTTCTGTTTTAAAGCATTTTTTATGCGATTAAAATTCATTTCTCAGAGCTTATTATCGGTTGCCCTGGTTATAAGCAAGTTTCGTATGAATGAAACGTTGGTACTTTGAAATTAGTTCGTTATGACCGAGAATTTTAAACGAATTCATATTTTGATACGCGGGCAGACGTAAAGAAAATGTGTCATCAGCGAAATTTTTAAAATTTTATATATATATATATATATATATATATATATATATACATATATATATATATATATATATATATATATATATATATATATATATATATATATATATATATATACATATATATATATACATATATATATATATATATATATATATATATATATATATATATATATACACACATATATATATATATATATATATATATATATGTATGTATATATATATATATATATATATATATACATACACATATATATATATATATATATATATATATATATATATATATATATATATATATATATACATATATATATATATATATATATATATATATATATATATATATATATATATATACACACATATATATATATATATATATATATATATGTATGTATATATATATATATATATATATATATATATACATACACATATATATATATATATATATATATATATATATATATATATACATATATATATATATATATATATATATATATATATATATATATATATATATATATATATATATATATATATATATATACTTATATATAAGCAGAATTCGTGACCATTTCATATAATGAAAACTTTTGTCATTATGTGAACAAAAAAAAAATGAAGTTTGAAAACAAAGTTAAATTCTGCTGCACGTACTCGTAAATGTAGACTATTTTGAAGTTTTTGAAATTATTGCTTGTCTTGGTCCTTTTGTAAAAGACAGTAGCAAAGAATCGCATTTTTCTAAATTTAAGAGATAAAGATGAAAAATATATATATTTTTAAAATCCTAAAGTAAAAACATAATAACATTTTTAAGTCATTTAATGTCATGGCCGCATTAGAAAACTTTAGCCACTTAATAAAATGTGTGTTTGAAAAAGTTTGATAATATTTTTTTTTGTTATTGAATTTAACTTTTTGATAATTTTCAACCCACAGTTGCAGCGAGTCGAGTCGATTACAAAGTGAATGGTAAAAAGTGTCGCGTTTTTGTGTGTCAATTATTACCGATTATATTCTAATTTCATTTACGTGGCCTACTTGTATAAAAGAATATGGTGTAGGGGGAGGGGTCTTTGGCGGCAATTAACTTGCGACTAATATACCGATAGACGGGCACACCGTCAATGCATTCAAAAGCAAAAATGTGTAACTCCTACTGCTTACGAGAGTATGTGAAGATGGATACTTTAAGCAGATGCTGCGCAAGCACTTCATGGTGTATAAGAGATCTTTCATAAATTTTTTTATATTTTTATTATTGTTTTGTTCGTGATTTAGTTGTTTAAAATTCTATTTCCTTGTTTTTATTCTCTAGGTGAAATGAAAATTCATTTTATATGAATACGGGCGTTTTCTGTACCTTCGTTTTTGTAAGTGAGTGAAGATAAGTATGCCGAGTTAAATATGTTTCGACGTAACGCTTTACGTCATTAAATATTTATAAATATCTTTTTAGTATTTGTGACACATTTAACAAATACGTTTTCTTGTTTGGGACATATTTATTATAAATGTGTCTACCTAGTTACTTGGGGAATATAAATATGTTTTCGTATTTGGGACAAATTTGTGAGCAAATATTGAAAAAACTATGACTTAATACGGGACAAGATATACATCATCTTGAAGTCGGATCATCCTAAATTTTTTTATTTGTAAAGACTTTTTACCAAAAACATTTTGGTCTATCGAAAAAAATTTATTTGAATTTTTTGGTGCACAGTACTGTTTATCTGAGGGATTTTTCACCTCATTGAAAAACTACAAACTATTACGGAATGACACATAGGTCATTTTAAAGGCGATTCATCCTAGATTTTTTACAAAAATATCTGCTGTTGCTGGGAATTCCCATATCCAAAAAACGAATTTTTAGAATTTTTAAATTCCACTAAAAATAGAAATTTCCAAGAAGCCAACAAGATCCACAACTTGTAACCCTAAAAAGGCGATAGTTTAGATGTTTTCAATGATTTAAACATAAGCTTTTCATTGCAAGATGTTGTCTTTCTGAGATCCTTTTCGTTGGATTTGAATTCATGTTGAACGTGTTATGAAATAAACACATTTACGAAGTACTTCAAATGTTATGCATGGCATAGTTCTACATTTTGCTGTATATGAAGAAAATCATCCTTATTGTACACTTAAATATTGGTCGTATTATTTAATATTTTTAACTTATATTTTTGTCTCGCCGGGTTTGAATTCGAACTTAACGCGTTTACTACATCAGTCGCGTGAGCTTCTAAAATATATATTTTAGAAGTTTTGTGGAAAATATTTTCAAAAAGCATGAAAAACAAATAATTTTTCCAACATTTTGCTTCATAAGCACCACAAAAATTTTCGAAATCAATTTTTTACAAATTTGTAATTGTTGCACAGGTCTCTAGCAATAATTTGGCTTTTACAGATTTAAAAAATATCAATTAGTCGACGAGTTATAGCCAAAAAACCATATAAACAATATGCTGAAACAAACGCTGCGATACGGGTCTTCAATTTAGCCTCTATGTTCACCTCTCACTCTCAGAATCGACCTAACTTTTGCTAACTTCGATTTGTTCCACAGTGTATTATCCGTAATAAGTTAATATATACAGAGAGTAGTTGTGACAGAAAAGTTTTAAGGGAGACAAAGTTAAAAAGAGCTTGATAAGAAGCTATGAAAACGCAGATATTTTTATGCAAACAAAAATGAAAATTTGGAATCGTTTCGTCATTACAAAACTACTTGTTCAATGCCTCAATTACCATACAACCCATATTCTTTCAAGAACGTTAAACTTATTCCTGCGTGTCCTGAAACTCATGCGTTTCGTCTGCCATTTGATGTTTTTCGTATTGATATTCGAAAAATAAAACAGATGTTTCCGTAGTGCACTATGGGGCTTTAGCTTTAGAGCAGTTGCAGTAAAAGAATATCATTAAAGAAAATGAACTGAGAAGTTTCCTTCCATATAAAATTTTACTATATCATAGAAAATTTTTCTAAATAAATAAATGCCTAATGTGTAGCGATACTTCAGCTATTTACTTTTAATTGATAATTGCTTTCATCGTAGCTAATCGGTAACAAGTATTTTTTAATCATAAAATGCATATGCCGCGACTTAATTTGACGTTTACGTGTCTTAATTAAGTCTTTTAAATTGTGTTTAAAAGCTTAAACATTAAAATTCTATATTTAGTATCGTATTATAAGGAGTTAAAACTCTAAATAACTGAATGTTTTGTCGAGCACTCAACACGTGCTTGACAACACTGCCAACAAAATCAACAAACAATTGGAAATTACAAAGTTATTTTTTAATTAAAATGGTGTAAAAATATTAACATACCTCATTTATATATATGTATATATAGACACACACATATGTATATATATATATATATATATATACTAATACATTTGCACTTCCTACACACATTGCTACGGTTGCTATTAAGATATTTATACTTATATTCCCATAAATATTTTTATAGGATATATTACTAAACATTAATTATCGTATTTTTTTCCGCCTTTAATTATATGAATTTAATACTGAAAAAATAGCAGAATATAAGTAGAAACCATTTTTACCTTTTAAATGTTTGTTTGTCAGCTTAAAATAGATGAAAGTTCCAAATACACAGAGCACAGTGAAGCAAAAAACTTTTCAACCAAGTTAATTTGAATATTTTTTTTTTGGAACAATAGTTTTCTTAAGGGCTTGGACCCTCTACGGGAAGTGGCATTGGCTGATTTATCAAACTTTGTTGGCTTTCGAGAACTCGAATCACAGAACTTCGTAGGGGAAAATAGCGTGTAGTTAGTCCTCTAGACATCACAATGGGCCTTATCGCCTCCGAATGTGGCCGCATAATTTTTCTGCCCACCAAAACCTATCTAAAAGCTTAGAATTTGTTCAATAAAAAGTTTTATATAGAATAAAATAAAATAGCGAATGTGATAATGAATATCAGTGCTAAGGTTGTGAGTTCGATTCCCATCTACGACTACAAATGTATGAATATCTGTGTTACAATGTTAGTTAAATCCAAATTATAATATAATGTAATTATATATATGTAAGATTTAAATAAATAAATAAATAAAATAAAAAGCTATTTATTAAATTAAATTAAAATAAAGTGAAATAATAAAAAAAGAATATTATAAAACAAAACAAAACGAAGTGAAATAAAATAACCTACAATAAGACACAATACTATAAAATAAGAAAAATAAAACAAAATAATGTGGTATAAAGTAAAAAGAATAACGGAAAAAAATTTAATAAAACATTAAATAGAAAAAAAAAAATAAAATATAAAAAAAATATTTTATTAAATTTTAATAAAAAGTTTTCAATTGCCACAAAAAATAATTAAATATTTTCCTATAGACAAATTAATTTTGATTTTAAAAATATTGGGGTATATTTTAAATATACATTTTAATATCAATGTTAATAATTTCTATTGAATATTTTCAAAAAAAAAAAAAGAAAAAAAATTGAATTAATTAAAAGTTTGATTGAAGTTTTGAAACAAATTATTTCGGATTGACACGAATTAAAAGGAAGTAGTTCCAAATTCAAATTGTTTGGGATTATTTTCAATATAAATTTTAATTATAATATTTAAAATTCTGAAGCAAAACTTGCAATTCAAATAATCAAAAGGTTTGATAACTATAAATTTAATTGAATTGTTATAAATTTTATTTATGAAATTCTGAATATAATAGAATTTCAAATGCAAAATTTTTCATTTATCTTGGATATAAATCTACCTGCATTTGGCTGTTGCTTATGACAACTCATTATTAGATCTTCATTTATTGAAAAAAAAGTCCGGTTTCCCTATATATAACATAATTCCCATCATATAAATGAAAATTATAAAATTTTCAGTGAAAGATTGCCAATAGTTTCAGCGAGATTGTGATGTAAAGAAAATAAAAATAGCATGCAATAATTTTGTTTGTTATATTTTGCTAGTCACTGTACATTTTTTACAGGTTTTTACCCATATTTTTTAAAGCTTTTTCGTTATTTTTTTTTATCAGAGACTGAAGTAAATTCTGCGTAAATTTTGATATTGCAAATTGTTGTTATCCTTGTTAGTGTGTTTGTTGCTCTTCATTTACGAAGTAATAAATTTTATTCCAGTGCCTCATGCCTACAAAACAAATGCAAACACATACTTACACTCACTACAGACGAAAACTTGGATGTGCAAAGTGTTGACACAAAAACAACGGCCATAAAGGAAATAAAAATGGCAAGTGTTTGTTTTACTTCATTGTTAAATGCGATCATTTGTTAAGGAACATTTTTTGTGCGCCTATTTTTTTCTTGCAAAACTTTTTATTTTTCTTCTCTTGGGCTGTTGTCATATTATTTTATTGCTCTTTTAGCAAGAGTATTATTTTCTTTTTTAAAAATTTCTTATATTCTTTGACTTCTGTTCTTGTGGTAATCGCCTGGGAATTGTGAAAATAAAATAAATAAATACACAACATACGAGCACTGTAATTTCAAAGGAAATAAATGCAGCTAGAAGGACTTAAGAGCAAGAAATAAAATTATACCGGCTTTCACAATTTTATGGACTTTAAATATGGAAATTTGTACGATAATGGACAGAAATTTCTTTATTTATTTATAACTTATAAGAGGAGGACAGACCATACGTATACATTCAATTTACTCGAAATTTTCTTTCGATTTGTTGTTATTCTACTCGTATAAAAAAAGAAAAGATAGGGTCGAAAGAATACCACTCTGCGGTTAAAGGCAATTGGACGGAATTTTTCTATTGAATAAAGGAACTGTCATAAAATTGAAATGCAACTTTGCAGAGACTTTAAATGAAAATAGTTGGCTCTTATATTCTGTCGCCTCTAGTTTTACTGATATAGCGATATTTCATAAATAATATTATTTATTTATTAGCTAAATATTTTATTAAATACACCAAACCATATAAATCTTTATGGATTCTGTTAATATATTCAAAGAAGACTTTTGTTTTGTTGCAGTCGTGTCGGTGTGTGTTTCAGGGTTTTTACTTGTATTGCAGGGAAATTAATATGTTTATATGGTATTCAACAATCGAGCTTTAGGTCTGTTTTTTTAAACAAAAAAATTTATTGTATTGACGCCTCTTTGGGCGTCTTATTTAGGAAAGATTTTTTTATATACGACAATAACAATAGAAAAGAGAAAATTGAAAATACATTCATACATAAGTAATACACAAGTAATACATTAATATACAGTGGAATCCCGATAATTCGTAATCGCAAGGGACCAGCCATTTCTTACGAGTTATAGGGGTTTTCGATTTAGCGGGGTTTCGATTTAACGGGATTAAAATAAAATAAATACGAATTAACGGGGGTTTTTCAATTTATTTACTAAAATGATAGAAAAACATAAAAAACAATTGTTAAAAATAAAGTACAAAATAAATAAAATAAATACATAAAATACGTGTAATTTTAATAGCAAACAAAAAACAATAAAATAAAAATAAAACTGACAGATTCATTAAAAAAATAAAACAGTTTCATCTGCGTTGAAAATGTGTTTTGCATCATGATCTTTTGTCAAGTGATTAAGTTTTTCTTTCCATTCTGAACATATATTTTCATTAACGGCCGAACTTTTACCGCAGATTTTTTTAAATGTTATGTTATTCCGTTTTTTAAAGCAATCGAGCCAACCACTGCTTGCTTTAAAATCATTTAAATTTAACTTTTTTGCAAAACATGCTGCTTTTTCCGATAGTAATGGACCACTAATGGGAACGTTAGGCACTGTGTAAACTATAAAACTAAAGACTTTTAAAGCTCTGGATATTCATGTAGTTTTTCGCGCTTTAGCTTACTGCCTGAAGATTTTTGCATAATAAATTCTCTTTTTTGAAGGATTGAAGTAAAAGTTGATGGAGCATATTCAAATCGCTTAGCAATGTCCCTTTGACATTTTTCTTTATTATTCATGTAACAAACTAATCTTAAGAAAATAAACACACACACACAAGCAAAAGCAAAAACCCCCCAAAAAAATGGCGGAAAAAATTATTCTTTCCATGTTTCTGTTGTTTTTATTACGAATTATAAGTGGTAGTTAGCATACAATTACGATTTATAAGAGGTAAAGAAGATTTTATTTGTAAAAATATTACGAATTATCGAGGGGACCAAAATGTGTAGAAATTTTACGAATTAACGAGATTTTTTCAAGGGACCGGAAGTTTATTACGAATTATCGGGAATTACGATTTATCGGGGTACGAATTATCGGGATTTGACTGTATATGTAAGTAAATTGAAAGGAAATGACAAATCATATAAAAGTAAAAAAAAAAAAAAAAAATTAAGAAACAAAAAACAAATTTTTTTTTTTAATTTTAAAGAAATGAAATTTTTTTAAATAAATTTTATTACAATAACAAAAAACTATTTCCATTCCTATTGGTGAGTTGAATTTACTAATCAAATAATGCCTTTAGTTTTGAGTAGCATTTTCTATATCAGTTTTATAGTTTATTATTTTTTTGTTTGGAACATTTAAGTTGAACAAATTTTATTTTTTTAACTTTCGTGATTAAATCATTGAAATTACCCAATCTTTTTTTTGTGCATTTTCAATGTATATAGAAACAAAATACTTGAATGGAATATTTATTGCAAAGAAATTGGAATTACATTAAAATGGCTGTACAACACTTAGAAAAGAAATTCCAATTTCTACAAATTTTCTCTATGTTTAGAACAAATCTCTATGTAAAAATTTACATTAAATTGAGATTTGGATAAAATGGTACTGATGATTTGGTTAGCGCCCATTAAAATGCAGGCATATACTCAGCTAAACCAACAACGAACAATAAAATATTAAATAGTTATTTTAGAGACTATCTCGAATAACAAATTTGATAAATATTGTTTTTTAAATATCTATAAATATAAATATTGAAATTCATTACTTGGGATATTCTCCCCAACTAATCGTTAGAAACAATTAGAGCATAATTCATATGCAATATTGAAATTCTCATATTTTATTTGATTTATGTGGCATAAACATCCGAGGTTGAATGTTTTCAAACTGCTTAAACTTCACTGACGATTTGGTTTTAGCAACCAATGAAATGTCGGCATATGAAAAGCTAAAGCCACAACAAACTTTTGATATAAAAATAAATTATTTTTTTATAATTTATTTAATTTGATTAATATAAATAAATTAATTAATCAATATAATTAATATATGTTTAATATAATAATATATGTTTAATATAATAAAATAGGACTTATAAACATCTAGAAGAAGATAATAATAATATTCCATACATATAATTTGCCCAAACAACTTTTATACTAAATTTTGCAACCGCCCAAATGTCTATTATAGCAATGCTAATCGAGGTTGTACTGTAGAGCCAAACTTAGATTCTACTTTTTTGTATGTCCTCTTCATTTTCTGTGCAAAGTTTATGTGATGGTATGCACTTTAAGCTTCCAACAGTCTTCCAAATTCCCTGGTATCACTTCTCTATTTCTTTTATATCCATATATGGGAGCGTTCATTTGTCATTTGAAAGCATCGACATAATCGTACAAGTTTGTATGCTTTTTAAACATGATGGTGAAAGTTTACTGATGGGGTGCTATTATATATAAGTATATATAGGTGCCGCGAAAGGTGCTATTGGCTCTAATAAAATTCCCGGACAGCTTAACCCTAAGCAAATAATAAAATTTTTCGAGTTTTCTTTTAAATATTAAAGTGTAAGGAAATGCGTGTTTTTTTATTATAATTATTTCCTGAATGTAACGGAATTAATTAAAATTGGTGAAAAATAAAACGTCCTTATCGTTCGCATGTGTTATCGTAAAGTTAAATAATATTGTATTCGTAAATTAACAACGTCCGCGATTAGCCATTTTAGTAAAAAAGTTCTTTACGAAATAAATATAAAAAGTTATGGCCCGATAATCAAAACTTTTTGAAGAACACAATGTAATGTACATAAGTGCATGATAAATCATGAGTGATGTGAAAACTTTAGTCACGCAATTAGTTTAATTTTTAAATCGTGCGCTTTATAGCTAATGTTTGGCTTATATTCTCGTTAGTTACAGTCGCAATAGATAAATATGTGAGTAGTTATCACGAGCTTGCTTGTAGGGAAAAAACATTTTCATTTTACAAAAGAAAAAAAAAAAAATACGTCAAAGTTTTCGTTTATAGAAGGAAAAGCGTTATCGCTCCAATTACCATCTACCAAAGTTAGTTCGGGGCATTTATTTGTTAATATCGTTCACTTTCTACGTTGACATCGTGCTCGTAACTGCAAAATTACAATTTTTGGGAAATAGAAATAAACATTCGTAATAAATTAAATCAAAATAAATGTGTATGAACTTCTTCATAAAAAAATATTTTTTATTTTTAAAATAATTCTTATAAATACGGCAAATAGGCTTTAAAATTATAAAAAAGAGTATAAATTTAATATTTATTATGAATATGTACATGATATTAAGCAATAATTTATATTTTTTAAAATTGATTTTCCAAAAAAATTATGATTTTGCAAATACAAGATTAACGTAGCAAGGAGACGATATATAAATATATAGGGTTATCCATTTTTCGGTTTAAAAAGTATATTTAAATAAAACGCACATAAAATTATGTACGAAATACAATGTCATCTAAATGACCGCATCTAGATTGGTTGCAGCAGTGGATCCTTTTCGGTTAGTTTTCGACCTTTTTTCGCACATTTCGGGCGGGATCTCAGTGATAAATTGGTTTTCAAATGCTCAAACGTTAAAAGATTATACGCGTAGACAAGGTTTTTTACGTAGCCCCACAAAAAAGTCTAACGGCGTCAAATCACATGGTCTTGGTGGCCAATTTACGTTGTCAAAACGTAAATTACATATAATTTTAAAATATTTGTGTAAACAATGTGGTTAATACAGTTAGAAATAAAGTTATTATCTTGACCTGAAATAAAGTTGGGTGTTAAACATGTTACTCATCTGCAATGTGCCGCAAAAGTAATGTCATCCGAACTGGCTGCCATTATTGCAGATGACGCTAAATGTCACCGTGCTTTGACATTTATGATGTACATATATAGAGAATTAATTGTCAGCAAGCCATGTAGAGATACGCACCTCAAAAACGTCAAATTATTACTGCTTATTTGACAAACTTTAAGTCTGTTGTATTAATGTAGCGTGATTTCGTTATCGTTTTCCTCGTTGTCGTATTCCATGTGCTCGAACAATTAAGCGTTTAGCTGAACACCTCGTTTAAACTGGGTCCACTACAGATATCACAAAAATATATCTGGCTTTGTATGGTCAAAAACGAATCCACAAAAATTAACAAGACGATGATGAACACAATTAGGCATCAGCAGACGTTCGCTGCAACGAATTTTTGTAAAAGAAATTAAAATGTTTCTCCTACAAAGTGCCAACTGCTCACGAATTGCTGTTAATTTACAACCATACTCTGTTGAACTTGGTGGAAGAAGAGGATGATTTCGTATCAAAAATCATATTGAGCGGCGAAGCCCGTTTCCTTTTAAGTCATTATTTTAACAAATAAAATTTTGCGTTTCTGGGTTATGGAGAATCCATATGAAATGCACGAAGAGCCATTGCATCTTTTCAACGTGACTGTTTGGGGCGGAAATTTAGTGAAAAAATGATTGAACCTTATTTTTTTTGAAGACGACAATGGCACCACCGTAACCGTAAACGGTGAGCATTACGGGCAGGTGCCAAACGAGTTTTTTTACTGCAAGTTGCTGCATTGCGTCTTAATCATGGTTGGTTTCAACAGCTCCGGCAACAATGGAGATTTTTAGACACCAATTTAGAGGTCCAGTATTCTCCCGTTTTAATGATTTAAACTGACCGTCCAGATCGCCAGAAATAACAGCATCAGACTTCTTCCTTTCGGCCTTTTTAGAATCTTGCTTTTATCACAACAGATCACAAACCTTGCAAGTCTTAAAATGTTGAAGAAGAAATTGCCAATTTGCAGCCATATGTTTTGCGAGCAGCAATTCAAAATGTCGTAAAACGAGGACAATTTTGCATCAACTCGGAAGATTGCCAAATTAATGCCTCCAATTTTATTTTATTTATTTTTTTTTTTTTGAAAACGGAGATATTTTTTTATTGCTAACAAAATGGCAGCCAGTTAAAATTATGACCTTACTTTTGGGTCACCTTGTGAGCAACATATTTAGAAAACAACATGTTTCTTTTAGCACTACTTGTTATTTATTTTAAGATAGAACTCGAAGCTGCAGCGGGGGTAAAATGAGTGAAACAAAAACGCTATAAGAAAAGAAAATATGAATGGAGTTTTCTTTTCTAAAAAAAGTGCAAAATTTTTTGCCTTTTCGATTAGCAAGGAGGGAAGTTAGTGTTTGTTGAAGTTGTCATGTTTGTTCAGAAGTTGTCATGCGATCCTATAAGGCATTCAAAATGATTAAATAAGCTGTTTTTTTAATAAATTGGTCAACAAAATGTTACACCTTTTTTAAGAATAGAAAATGCTATACAATTTTGATATTTTGCTCCAGCCTTATTGTATAATTGGCGGTTTGATATAAATTTATTTTAACTTCCTCAAAAATCAGATGGAGGTTTCGGTATGTGCTTTAAAATAATATTTAATAGTTTACTGGAAAAATAAATCATGAGAAAAAAAATCATGGTACAAATTTAAACAAAATTTTATTTTATTTTCAATTTGATTTCATTTAAAATTTGTGTGCGTTAATATTTATTATGTAGAAAATAAAATAATTTTTAAATGCATTTGTTTCTTTAGAAAATGTCCTGTTGGTCTACATTTTATTCTTAAAAGGATTTAATTGTGTTGTCATTTTATAATTAAAATGCCAGAAAGAATACTGAAAAGGATTACTTTTTTATAAGAAAAAATGTTAAAATTTTTATAAAAGATATTAAATTAAATTATTTAAAGGAAAATCTAGTAAAAATATTCTTATATAAAGTATAAAATTCATAAGGAATGGCAGTTTTTGAATCATGTGCAGAAAATAATTTGGATTTTTGATAAATCTTATGGTACAAATAATACATTTAAAAGAGTGGGGCAATAACCTTCGATGAGGTGAATAATGAAGAGAGCGGAAGGGCCTTTCCATGCGTGGTTATGGTTTCGTGTGTGTAGAATTAAGAAAGTTTAACCATAAAAATGCAGGTCATTAGTCTAAAAATAATTACTTAGCGAGTTAAAAAGCTTTGCTAAAATAAATCCTTGTTCACAATTTCTATATTCTTAACGTATCCAGCGTTCAGCCAAGCGGCGCAAGGCTTATGCATCTTGTATTGAAGGATTGATGCTGTGCATTCTCTCAACCTGACTCCCTAGTAAGTTAGGAAAGTGTACTATTGTTTTTTTTTTTTTTTTTTTTTTTTTTTTGAATCAACGAAAATGTCTTTCCAGGAGAGCGACTTCCATTATTTTCACTGGGTAGACAATAAAAATAATATGAAATATACAAATGTGCTTTTATGTGTTTGTAAATTGTTGGAAAAAACCAACTTCCGCTATTGGCAAATTAAGATGCACTTTAGTCGTTTCAGCAATACCACAAAATTTATTGACGTTAAGAAATCGGCAGTAAAATCATAAATTTTGTTGCTAAATTTTCTCATCGACTCAGTAGTCTTCAAATCAAGTTACTGAATCTTAATACAGGACCTGCTAAGACGACGTGGTCCACACACGTTGCGCAACTTTTATTTCAGCAATGAGAAAGGTACCGAAAGTAAATAAAGTTGACGTATATGGCCACCATAACTTCGTTAGTAGAAAATGATACCCACAAAAAAGTCTTAGTGCGATGTAGTTAATCGACGAAACTATTGAAAGGAGCGAAAGAAAGTCTCGAAAACCGAGTAACAAACACACAGTTGATCGCACTTAAAAAGTGATTGCGTTGAATCGACAGTTGTCCTTCAGCCCCAGAGGACATAAGAATTAATGTCAAAAAAGGTTTGAAGAAAAAGTCGTAATGTAAATGAGCGTGAACCTTAAAATGAGCAGGAACCTTAAAGGAATTTTTTTGTGTGGAGAAGTTAAGCAAAAAAATCATAAAATTTTTTTGACAATGAGTAGATCATATCTAACGGGTCCTCCAATGGGGAGTTTTGGACTTTGTCAGTTGATAGCGGCCACACTATTGAAGCTTGCTGTTTTATCAAAATGGGTGTTCTATTCCGCGTGCCTCGCCCATTTTACGGTCGCCATAATCATCCTCCATTGGATGTGTTTACATTACGACCGCGTTACGTGCACAAGCGATTTGAAGGCATGTTCATCTCACCTGGAGGTGATATGAACTGGCCATCGCGATCATAATTCGTTAGATTTTTTTCTTGTGGAGTTTCCTTCAGTTGCAGGTCTATGCGTTTATGCTACAAGCCACAGTGGCCATCAAGGCCAATATAACACATGCCATCGATCATACAGTCATGGAAAATTTCGAAAGCGCAACTCTCAGCAAAGTCGAGGCAAACATTTTCACGACATTATATTTCACACATAATGGCACACAATGTATATATTAAAAAAATAAAAAATATATATATTTTAACATCTTACACACACTTTTATCAACATATAATGATGGAAATCGAGTATCTCCTGTCCTGTTTTTAAATACAACGATTCTAAAAAATTTATTGATCAATACATACAATGATTTTTTTGATTGGAATATTTGTGTGCTCTGTTTTTTTATTTTCTCGAACATAAACAGACGTTAGAATAACATTGTAAAATGGTTATGTTTGGTTATGTATCTTTTTTTTAAACTGTCATAAACGAGTCCTTATCAGTTGTGCAGTGAGTGACAGAGTATGTTTATATGTAATAAATGTATATTGAGGCAACAAGTTGCGTTGTTTTATGATGATGCATTACTTCAGCGTCCATTAATATTGTGAATAAGGAAATAAAAGCAGGTGAAGAGAAAGTTATGTCCTCGCTTTAGCAGTACATGGATAAATTTGAACAATTTAAAATTGCTTAAAGAACTTTGTTTAAAAAGGAAATACTGTTAAAGAGAAGTCCTTATGGTTATTAACTATGCCAAAATAAAACAATTTTATCTGAACATTTTTACTTTTAAATACCAAAAAAAAAAAAAAATTAGTTTAACGTTGTCGTTTAGAAAGTTTTAGCCTCTAAACATTTTCACTTGCTAGTGAATACTTAAAATCCTTTTTTTTCCGTGAAAGGGCAGAGAAGGTTACAATTTTTTTTTAATAAAAGAGAACGCAGCAAGAGTTACCTAAACACTTTTTTACTTAATAGTCTGGGATAGAAAGTTTTATTTAAAAACTTGCATTTCGTGGAGCGAAGAGACATGTAGTCTTAAGATGGCTGACATTGCGAAAACAATTTCTAATGATAATTGATTGAAATAGGTGAGATTTTAGCATTCAGAATTGTTTATAAATATTTCAAACATAATATTATTTGCGATAAATATATTCATGTTTACATTTAATTATTGAATTATGTAATTATTAGCATTTGTGTATATTTTTATTAAAAAAAAAATGTTCTTTTTTCTATTTAATATTATTATTTTGCAATTGAAGTAAAATTGGTATTTTAATGAAAAAACATGACCACCCAATTTATCTTGTATGAGTTAGAAACATCTAAGAAAATTCTCATTTAGTTCATATTAAGCGCCATTATTACAACTTGGCGGTAAAGGAGACGTTTGTTAGAGGTACCTTTAGCTAAAGTGAGCTTTAAACTGACCTTTACCATTATTTCAACTTCTCAGTAAGGAAAAAAGTTCTATTTTTCAAACTTTGGCTATACCAGATGACACACCAACCACTTTTGAATGGTTGAATAAATTCTTAAAAAAACAGTGGCAACGTTGTACATACATATGTACATGTTTACTTCTTATAAAACTTGGTTTAATTTAGTTCTTATGCATAAAAAATAAGTGAGACATAATATAAAATGTCGCCTTCCAAGGATGTTTTAACTTAATCCACCAATCGAAAGCGGCACAAAAAGTATACGGTTGTAATTATGAAAATATGGCAACTTCGAATGACTAGACCTCACGATAAAATTTACAAAAACTTTCCTTTGACTTTTATTTTTTAAAGTGAAGTTGTAATATCGAAAACTTGTTTATCCGTCCGATAAAATCCTACATTTAACTAACGCCAATAATGGCCCTAAACATATTATAATTATTTTATTTCTTATGACACTAAAACTAATTAAACTTACAAGACTATCAGGCGTATTCTGGAAATTACATTTTGTGAAAGTGATTTCAAATCTACACAAAAAGAATTTTACTTTTGTGATTTCAAATCGCTCAGCCAATTCACAAACCACTTAAGATCACTTGCTTATTTTTTCGAGTAGTTTACTCTACAATAAACTGCTTAAATAAATGACATAATGTGTTTATTCTTTATTGATTTTTTTAGTAAAATTAGATATTTCACATTGAAAAAATACATAAAATTAGAAAAAAATATAAGTACTTTTCAGTGTAAGAAATGTAATTTATGGATTTATTTCTGATTTTTCTTGTGAATTCGGTTTTATTTCTTAGTAGTCATCTGATTTATTTCCTCGAAAATACAACGATGCTTCCCAGAGTTGCAAAAATTACTATCAGAGAAAAATATTTAAAATTTATTTTAATAAATAAATCATTTCCATATGTTATTGCTTACAGTGGTACTTGCGGTGCAAACTGTGGTAACTTCTTGATAAGTAAATCAAAATCAAAGTTTTTGCGGACCAACTTTAAAAACTTAAAAGTATTTATTAATGCATTGAAAAATATTTGTTATGGCTTTAGCTCTTCATATGCCGACATTTCATTGGTTGCTAAAACCAAATCGTCAGTGAAGTTTAAGCAGCTTGAAAACATTCAACCTCGTATGTTTATGCCACACAAAACAAATACAATATGAGAATTTCAATATTGCATATGAATTACAACAAATACATAATCATAGTAGGCTTAGAATGTTTTTATACAAACAACACAACAAACAATTATACTCAACGTGAGTCTATTTTATTTTTCTCTCAACACCCATACAATTAAACGCCCGTTGGTCGTTAATGATTGTATTCAGTTAGGCGAAATGAAAAATAAAATCTTTATTGTAAATACTTAAATTTATTATTCGGGAGAATATCCCGACTAATCGTTAGAAACAATTAGTTTTTTTGCAAAATGCATTTTCTCCCGAATAATAAATTTCAATATTAAGTATTTATTAATGTAATTATTTTTGTATTTATTTATTTAAATTTATTTGCAATTGATATATTAATTAAAAAATTTATTTATTTTCTCTAAATAATAAAAATTTCATTAATCGAATACAATAAATCAACTGCTTCCTTGTGTTTTCGAAAAACACACCAGTTTGTGATTTGCAGAATAGAAAGAAATCCTGGTTCGTGATTTCAAAACAGCATGTGATTGGAAGCATTTACTATTATTTATCTTCAATTTATAATTCATACAATTGCTTTCACAAAAGGAAAAAGAAAGCGTGACTATTGACAAGCTTATTTATACACACAAATTGACTCTTCTAAACATATGGAAAACAGCATCCAAATCGGTGAATAAGCATTAAAAAGAAAAAAAAAACAATCACAATGCCAAGTCTATGCTAAAATCATCGCATTGTTTCGGGATCATAATCTCGGCAATTTCATGACTTTTTTGAAGCTCTTTTTTTTTTGCTGAATTGTTAAAAATATTGTTTTCCCCTAGTACGAAAATCCTTTGCCCGAAATTTTTTTTCGGGATACACATTTTTTTTTTCATGAAGAGTACATTTGAAAATGTTTATTAACGAGGCTTCTAGGGTATGAATATCTTCTTACATCTACTGTGACGCCGTATGTACTGAAATTCTACATCTTTTTAGAAAAAGTTTCCCAAAGTTCTCTCCAATAGAGAAATATTTTTTGAATGTTATATGGTGTTAAGTTCCAATTAGGCCACTATGAACTTAAAAGTTTTCAAATTACCTTTTCAAGTTTATTATAGATGATGATATGTGATACAACCCCCCCGGGTTTTAGGAATTTTTAGGCATCATAAACTGAAGATATGAGTTCTTTATAACAGCTAAAATGAATGATCTAGGCATAAGTACCCTGCTAAATTTGCTCGTATATGATGCATATCAAATATTTAAGTAAGAATATAAAAAGGAGGCTTCCAGAACTGTGCCAACATTCTTGCCGAACAATAATACAAACACCTGTTCGTAACATACACTCACGTCATTTAACAAGACATTTCCACGTTCCTCTTGCTCTTTGTAACGAGTACCAAAATATAAAAAGAATTTTATAAAAAAATGTGTGTGTCGTAAAGCCTTGATTATTTACTTTTTTTTTTTCAAAGAAAGAAAAAACGTATAAAGAAACATGCACACTACCACAAACCCTTAATACATGTTTGAACATAAAAATGTTCATATGCGGATATATTTATCCATTACAACCTTAAAAAGTTTATAAAATGTGCGAGTGTCTAGAGACATGATTTAAGTAGACGCTGTCGCATATACTTGCCTCTAATAACTGTACAAAGGAAGGAAAAAGAAACGGTTTTAATACATGTGCAACCATTAGGGACAGTGTGTGTGTCTGTGTGTGGGTGTGTATTCTGGATTTATTTGTCTACCTTGAGGCACAAGAAAATCTTATTAAATACATTTTCCTTGTTTAAATTACTCGTATCTTTAAGAGTCGCCCTTTGTTTGTGTAATATTTTTCTATTTTTAAATGAAACGTTCTTGACAGCTTTAACAAGTTTTGTAACGTTTAAAAATTAAAATGTAGCACTCAGTGAGATGTAAGAAAAACACTTTGAAAATAATTTTGCATTTTCTTGGAGGTCGGTCGAATTGATACAATATTTTTGGTTAGTCCCTAAAGGTGAATTTACCCATTCGTTTATAACGTTTCGAACTCTTTTTTATATGTAGTTTGAAGCAGTGATGGAAAAGTTGTTACGATCGTACTTTTTTTGATACTATTTGATTTGAAAAAATACCGTGTTACTCCTCTGTTACATTTGATACTCTCAGTGATACGTCTTAAATTCATCTGTTTTAGTATAGCTATTGTTTGTTTTTTACATAACTATTATTTAAAATAGATTGTTTAGTTATAATAATGAATTTGTATTTAAACACACATATATGAGCCCTTGATTTTGAAAGTGGTATAAGTCATATTTTCCTTGTTTCGAGGAATTTAGAGTTTTACATTTTAAAGGATTATAAAATATAATTGTATTATGGTATATGATTTTTCGATAGTAAAGTAGTGCTAACAAACAAGTATTTATTATGATTGTGAAATTTATAACCATTTTTAAAAGGAAATGTGGTTTTGAAAGGTTGAAATGACTTATACCACTTTCAAAATTAACTGCATCACTTCATGAATGACTTAAGGAACAATTTTATTAGTAATTAACATTTTATTCATTTCAAGTAAACTAAACAAAGTAAATTATTCATTAGTATTTATGGAAATAAAGTGTTTGTGAAAAATTTGTGGGATATAGGGTAGTAAATCCATCATATCTTTGTGTTTTTCTTCTGTTATTGGTCTGATGGTTGTGTACAATGGAAGCGAATCAATATTTTCGTATATTCGAGGTCTTCCTCTTTTAGTTGAGAGGTCTAATACTTTGAATTCGGAATTTTCATCCAAGGAAATTTTATAAAACATCTTATATGGAGCATTTTTTAGAAATCTGATCCATTGTATTTTTAGCCAAGACACAGCTTCTCCATGGGTGTTTTTCTTTCTATTATTCGTTGATTCCTTTAGTTGTTGTGTCGAAATGAAATCTTTCTGAGCCATTCGTACTACCAAAAATGGGTTTTTCTTTTTACATACTTCTATTAAATTATAATAATGCTCAGGTATGTATAAATAATTCGATTTTCTTATTTTAGTTTCTATCAAACCAAAATCGCGATCATTTGGCAAAAAAGAATGGCCGGGTACCATAAATTTATGATCAACTGTTTCAACATTATTATCAGATGACTGAACAATTTTTAACCAAATTAAAGCTGTGTTAATGTTACGATTTTGTCCTGAACAGGTATCACTGTAAGCTATGACATGCATAATTATGTGAATTTCGTGTCCTCTTTCTTGATTTCAAGTTGCTTTCTTCCATTTGTAAGGGTTCGAAATTCAACTCTAAAGTATGAACTGATTCATCTGAAGACGATATTAGTCTTGTTCGTTTCCATTTCTTGGGAGCATTACTTATACTTCTTCGTCGTATAATGTCTACAATTAACTATAAATAGTACGTTTTTACATTAAAAGGATTATTTGATCATACCTGAACCGCTATCTGAAGACATGACAAAATTACTAATAATTATTTTCCCAAACTTTGTGAACAGACTGACTTATACCACTATCAAAAAAAAAAACAGAAACCGTATTTTGTTTACTTACAAAAAAATAATGATATTTTATCGAGTTAATTTTCATGGCTAACTGCTAATCTCTTCAGATTATGTTATTTTATTAGAATTTAATATGAAATAGAAGATAAAGTAGATTTTTAAAATTTTTGACTTATACCACTTTCAAAATCAAGAGCTCATATGTATATTTATGTCCTCTGTTAATTTTTTTTTTTTTTGAATATGTAAAATTTTATATTGGGTATTTTTTTAAGTATAAAACTTTAAATTGAAATAAATCCTAGGTGAATAACGCTACTGGTATAGATTTGGGCTTATTTGAAGGACAATACTCAATGATTTTGACTTTAATGTGATGGAGGAAGTTTTTTTGGAAATGGTCTTAAAATGTAAGAGAAAATCCATTCAATTGGCGCTATTTATCTAGGGGCTTTTTCAGTTTAAAGTATAAGGTATATCTTAAAAAGTACAAAATAAATTTTAAAAATGTTTTGTTTATAGGTAAAATTAACTTTTTATGTATTGGTTTATGGTTTTTGTTAACTTTTTGTTTTCATAAAGATTTTTTACTGTTTAATAAAAATTAAAAAAAAAAATAGATTTGTTACTTTTGAGGTTAAAAAAGTACTCTCAGAAAAATTTTTTGATACCGAAATGAAATCTCATTTCCCATCACTGGTTTGAAGTCTCTATTTTTGAGAGAAATAGAGAAAAAGAGTAAAAACCAATTCAAGCAAAAATTGTTCCGCATTAAATTTACTCTCTTTCTCTCTCAAAAAAAATTGAGACTTCAAACTATATATAAAAAAACGTTCGGAACGTTCAAAACGAACGGGTGAATTCACCTTAAGAGCTCGTTTACATTGTGCATAATGACACTGAGACTTGTGTTTACTCGTGAAAGGTGTAAAGAGGTCTATGGGGTTGTCGAAAACGGCACGAAATGAAAATTGAGGTGACAATTTTGACACGTTTTTTTACAACTTCCTTTCTTTAGTATTCTTGTCATCAAGGCGAATTCGTAATAGGTGCCATTGACAACACAGCTGATAAAACTTTTTCATATGTTTGGATTATTCGCGTAGTTGTTTTGATTACTTTTCAATATTTTCCCTTTCTTTTTACTTTTATTCTGCTGTTTTTGACATTGTGTAATGAGAATGTTATATTTGTTGTACTCATGCGCTAAAGGCGAATTAACGCTACCAGTGTTAATAGAACAGCAGGCTACACCATTAGCTTTTAAAGCATTCGTTGATCTCTTAGCAACAACAAGATACATGTGAATACGAATTTTATACGTCTTATGACAACACCTTGTATTAAAGAATTCGCTTTGTTTGTCATGTAATGTAAAATTTCAATATTGATCAACAATTTCTTCAAGAATTTCTTTTTAAATTCTCTTTCGTTTAACTGTTATAAATTGTTGTTATTGTTGCCAATTTAACGTATTTGCGAACTGAACGTCAAAAAGTCCCTTGAATATTGGTAATAAAAAAGTCTTTCGTGTATATGTGCCGACTTAAGATAAGCCTTCATAAGAGAGCGTACGTGTTTAGGATCGAGTTTGTTCGCGTGAATTGCTTTAGTCATATAAAATTTTGTAAAATGTCATTTTTCATATAGAATGCAATATGCTCCTCGTTTGTCAAAATATGACAAACAAATTTTAAAATAATGGTTCAGTTAAAATTTAAAATTTTGTTCTGCTGTTATTTATTCAGTGTACTCGTTACACTGTGACATTTTGTCCTATTATTTATATAATATGGTCCTTAAACAAAAACAACGGAAAGAATATGTTTTAAAATTTATTGGTCTCTTATAAACTCTTCACTTTAAAACAAATACGTTATTGAAATTGAAATTAATCACTTATTTGTATCAAAACAATTTCCTAACACATTTGAAAAATGGTAGTGTCCAACCCTGAAATAAACCATAGTGCAAAACGTATAACATATTTATATATTTTATGGGCAACATATTTAGAAATGAATATGTAATTTTTCGAACTAATGCTTATTTTATTAGAACGGAACACACAGCAGCCTGAAGGGTTAAATATGAGTAACATATTTGATAGAAATGGGAAAAGTGAAAGAAGATAGAAAAGAGTTAGAAAACGTATTATAACGTGTGTGCCCATTTCGTACTAACGTATTGTATTGCTGCTTAACATTTCAACCGATTATGACCTAATAATTCTTATTTTATTTTCTGTTTGGCCTGAAAGTTACGTTGCCTTAAGTTTGGGTGTCTTTTCACAAATCATTTATTCGATATAGAAAAAATTTTTCCATATTGATATCAAAACTGTTGATTTGTGTGTGTATCAAAACCACAAAATATGCCAAGGATTTCAAAAAGATCCACTACTTCTTAACCAGAATTAGTGATTTTTTTCAACAATTTTAATATTGGCTTGTCATTGCAAAGATGTTCGTTACGAGTATTTTGAATACTTTCATTCGATCTAAAGTCATACTCAAGATATAATAAGAATATGTGCTTTTTTTGAAGTAATGCAAATGACTATTCGTCCTACAGTGAATTTTACATGGCAATGTACATTAGTGTAACTAATCCTTATTACACACATCATTTTCGCTTCGTTGACTGGATTTGAACTCCAAATTGCCAATATTATTTCATCACGTTCTATTTAATAGTCCACGCTCTTAACACCCCAGCTACAGAAGCAGTTACAACTGTAGGGCTATTGTTATGACGTTATAGGTAGGATTTCTGGGACGGATAAGCAGTTTTTGATGGTTAGAACTCTACCTTAACCTAAAATTGAGCGATAAATTAGAGGCCAGTTCATCCTACCTGTAACTTTCATCGCGAAGTTTAGTCATTTGAAGTTTATTAAAATTTCTATATTTGTTGCAAATACATAAAACTATTCGAAAAAACTTAAGACATGGACCAAAAGTATATTTAAAATAAATAAAATAAAAATAAATTTTATTTGACAGGCTGGTTGTAATAACTTGACTAAGTTAAATGTCATGTTATTGATTACTTTAACTAAATTTTCACCTTTACCTACTGGAAACTTTCAAGGCAAGATGTAATAGTGGTCCTAGGGGCAATAATTTAATTTGCACAAAGAACAGCTCTGAATGCAAAAGTTCTTGGGAGAGTTTCAGTAGAATAGAGCTTTCGCAAAAGTTAAAAAAATGTAGATATTTCGATGTAGAAAAAATGCTAATTTGACTTATTTCCCGCTTGTCATTGCAGGACGTTCTCCTATTTAGTGCCCTTAACTGAATTATAATTTAATCTCCAGCATGCTAAGAAAAGTAGATTTTTTTTGTTAAGAAAACAGCTTCGCACTAAATAATGTATACGCTGTTTACTATGAGAAATAGAAGTCTTGAAAGGATAAAAAGTTTCAATTTCCTATTTTTTTAATGTAAAATGGTTTCGGTAAAAATTTTCAGCAAAAAAACTGTTCTCATATAAATCCATGGATAGAAGAAAATTTTTGTTCAAGTGGAAAAAGTACACTAACGTATAGTTTGGAAACAATGAAATTATCATTCCAACTTCCGGTACCGCGATATCAGGAGGCAGAAGGTAGTAGATTTTTCTTACCTTTCTTTCTCACAATAGCGCAATTATCGTTTTTGACACTATAAAAATTTCACTTATACATATTTATCGAATCAGTAGCCAAATTTATCAAATTAATGGGTGTTGTTGATTTATTTTATTAGTTTCTTTCATTATTTGAATATTTTATTCCTTTCGTTTTCTATAATTTTTTTCTTTCTTATTTCGTTGATTTTTTCTTATTCGCACTTGTAAATTAGATTCTAGTTGTCTCTATCTCTCAAAGTGTTGATCTTTTTGTGTTTTAACGTCAAAACTTACTAGATGCCAATGTCTGTGAAGTTTCACTGTGGCAGCGAACGTTACTGAATAGATCAACGATTTAAGTGAAATAGTGAGAAATAAAATTTGGATCGAATTTTAATGAAATAATTCTTTTTTTATTATTATTAATGTTCCTTCCACTCCCCCGGAGGGAGCATAGGGCTTCTACAAAGCATATTCATCTTTACACGGGTTGTTGTTGCAGTTGTTTTCTCATTGTTATTATTTGTTTTTTGCCTTGTATCAGTTTCGGTAATCGGTTCTTGTTCCAGCTAAGTAGATGATTAATCTGCTGTAGCAGGTCTAGGTTATAGTGCTTCACTTCATTTTTAAAACTTGAAAAACCAATGTGAAAATTTTTTTATCCTCTGCCAAGGAGCGTACTCGGTTTTGTAGGCAAGCACTTTAACCACTACAACACGCCTCCAAATAACTCTTTTAGGTTACGTTTTTAGTGGTGACGTTCTCGTTCGAATATTTTATACCGCTGATGGTTTTCGACAAAGAATTTATTTTTCAATTTGTTGAAAATTTAAAGCGTATATCGCAGACTTTTGAGTCCTTTTTTTAATATATTTTAAAAAATTTATTTCAATACTAGCTAACCCGGGCAAACGTTGTTTTGCCTTCAAATTTTATTTTCACTGCAAGTCTGGTTTCGTTGCAAAGTCATGGCGGATTGATATTTCGAAGAAGAATGAAAGGTGCACTAAATCGGCATAGCAATTATTGTTCAAATACCGTTTACCGAAGCAGAAATAATGGATTTATTTATTATTGATCCGCGTTATTGGCCCAAATTTTTTTTTCGTTTGACTCCCATGCACTTTTCACGAAAAGATGTTATATTTGAGTCGGTATCGGGCTAATTAACGCCACTACACACTGATTAAGGACCCAACGCCTGCAGCGAAACACAGCATAGGCTTATCGCGTTAATCTCTATCGGGCAAAATACAAAAAAACTAAATATTGCGCCATCTGTCTGACGAACTTCAAACTACACAGAAACACTCCTCACGCCCCATAGAGCATGTATATAAAGTTTGGTAAAAATCGGTCCAGTAGTTTTTGAGTTTAGCGATCACGAACATACACGTAATTTTTATATATGTAGAGATATAAATGTAACTTTGTTTTGCCATTTCAAAGAGACAAAAAGAAATTTAGCCCTCAATAGCACAAATATATCAGGAAAGACTGTAATATTCTTTGAATTCTATCGTAAAACAGATTTTTTGTCAACAAATAAAAAAATGCTACACCTTGTTTTGCAGAAAAGTAAACACCATTAAATATACTCGTACTATCAAGTTTAGTCCCCCTTTTGTTTTTCAATGCAATAAAAGCATTTTTTGAATTAAGAACAACAAAAAATATGATAAAACAACTGGTAAAAATATACTTTCTGTTGCAGAGAATTAGTGGTTTAGTTACCACCCACACAATTCCCAGTCATCGAGATGACTAAATTAATATTTAAACTGCGTTAATTAGTGTGTGGCCAAAAACTGACAGCGACATTGAATAAGATGGAATTCTTAATTTAGTTCACGGCACATTATTCGAGTGATAAGTGTTTTTGACAGACTTTCTGGTTGAATCCTTATTGTAGTTAAAAAAAAATAATAAAAAATAACTTTGTGTGTTAATGAAAGAGAAAAAGTTCTGGAAAACTTTTAAATAGATAAGAAGAATTAATTTTTTTCTCTTGCTCCCTTAAAGTTTAAATAATTTAATGGTAGAAAAATATTAATAATTTATTCTGAAGGTGGTAGTCGAAAAATATCGAAATGTCGATAAATAAGAGAGAACTTAACCTCAAAATAAATTCAGTTGATTAATTTAAATAAAAAGTAAAAAATCTAGAATATAAATTAATAATTTAGCTACAAACTTGCTTTCCTTACAGGTTTTTATTTTTTGCAATACTTTCAAACTTTAAACATTTTATAAATATGTACAATTTTAATACCCCTTATTATGTAATTTATTGTCGAAAAAAGTTGACTATTGACTCTAAAGCCTACAAAATGGCAAGTGGCTCTTATCAATAACAGCCAACCGTTGTAGACAGTGGATTGGTACACAGGGGACAATTTTTGACGTCGACAACGATATACATAATATGGAATAGAAGATTATAATTCCTGTGGTAATAGATATATAAATAATTAAATTAATAAAGTTTACTTGTCACCGGCGACGTAAACTTAAGGTTATTTCTATCGATAAATTAATGGATTAAATTTCGTACACCTAAAGCAAACTGTCGTTGTCCCAAAATTAAGCCTTTTTATTGTAAGGACAATACATTTCTAAACTTGTAGTTTCTACATAAAGCCTTTTTTATTGGAAGGACAATACATTTTTAAACTTGTAGTTTTTCAAAAAAAAAAAAAAAAAAAAAAAAAAAAAAAAAAAAAAATATATATATATATATATATATATATATATATATATATATATATATATATATATATATATATATATATATATATATATATATATATGTCAATGATTTACGTCAGTACCTGTCATAAACTTACCCTGGCGGTGCTCTTCGCGCTTGGTGAATAAAGTCGTTCACCACCGTCCCCGTCGTCCCTTCCAGAGGCACATACAGGGCGAGGATCTACATGTGCCCCTAATAGGGACGACATGGTAGCAAATTCTGTACCCCAACGGCCCAGCACTAATATGTCCCCTATCTTAATGGACACTCATCAACCGCAACCGTCAGGGCAGCTCTGTCGAATAGCAACAGCACATAGAGATATATGGCCTGAAGAGAGCATCTACAACAGGATCACTAGCACCATATTGCAGACACACTCATCCGACCCATAACTCTTTCCGCGTATCTTTGGGTTTTAACCACAGCCACCACGTGATCCCCGAAGGGGCGTCACCAATAACCAGTCTAGGACAAGTCCTAGGGGCTACTGGTTCCCGTGGCACCAGAAAGGATCTCTGGTTGGCCTTGTGTTAAAAACACATCCGATTTTAAGTCCCGTACAAAACTGAGGTATCGGTAGCACCTCTACCCAGACAATCGTAGGCAAAGCTACTACCTTAAATACTTATATGCACATCCATTAGCCTATTATTTCATGGATTGGGTAGTAACATGTTAAGTTCTATGGGTAACTGGCCAAAGGTCAAGGTCTGAAAAGACCATGTTACCAATCCGGACGAGCGAGCGAACCCACTTTTACCTTTAATTTACTTGCATGCGCGCCCGTTACCCTGTTAATTCAGGGACTGGGTAGCAACATACACGTTTTTAGGGGTTATCTGCAAAAAGGCCAAGGTTTCGGAAACCTGATAACTCTATACCCTAGGAAGCACAACACCAAGCCACCAAGACATGATGTATAATCCGTGCCCCCCGAGGGTATATATATATATATATATATATATATATATATATATATATATATATATATATATTAACTATCAGATTCGCATGAACAATTATTTAAAAAAATTTTTTTAGATTGTTGTGGCTTTAGCTGTTCATATGCCGATATTTCATTGGCCGATAAACCAAATCGTCAGTGAAGCTTAAGCAGTTTGTAATAATCATATAAAATATAGAATTCTCATATTGTATTTGATTCGTTTGGCATAAGTATACGAGGATGAATGTTTTCAAACTGCTTGAAGTTCACTGACGATTTGGTTTAGCGACCTATGAAATGACGGTGTATGACAGCTAAAACCACAACAAATAAATTTTTAATATTACATATTATTTTTATTTTATTTACAAATTGATAAATACAATAAAATCGACTATTAACGAATTTTTACTCTTTCCCCGTGCACAGAAAAAATAAATTTTATTTCCAATAATCAAATGCTTTGAATCAGTAAATGTTTTTTGTGGATCTAAAGAGATTTTTAAATAAATTCTGTGATAATTTTGTAAAAATTAAACCCAAAAAAGGTAATTTTTGCTTGTATTACAAAAAACCCAATAAAAACAGGGGCAATAAAGAAGTTTGAGTGAAAATAATATTTACTTTAGACAAAATGAAATTTTTAAATTTCAAAATTTTCTTGGCAATAATTTTTTTATGTGGTAATTAACCAATCGTAATTTAAATTTAACATTAAATTCTTTCCAAATGTATGACGACAACGTCCAAATCGCTAAATAAGCATAAAAAAAGAGAGAACATTCTGAAATGACAAGGCTATTTTAAAATCAATCAAAATGATCCAAGATTGTAACACTTCCGGATCATAATCTCTTGAGTTTTTTTTTGGGATATATTTTCTACTGGCCATTTATGGTTTTACATAATATCGCGAACATGACTTCAAAACCAATGAATAGAAATAAGAAAGGAAGCATCTTGCGACTACAACCGTTTTTTAAATTCCTTAGAAATGATCTGAAGTCGTACTACTTCGGGATCACGATTGCCAACTGTGCGAGTAATGGGCTTTTCTGGAAGTTAATTTTTTACTGGGTAGTTTTCAGTTTTAATTATCAGAATTGAATACCTCTTGTGAGGTCTCGCAAATGAAAATAAAATAGTCGTAATTCATATTTTTTTTTTTTTTTTTTTTTTTTTTAGAGAAACAAACCTGGTGCACTGTATATTTCCTCCTTAACATGTTTAGACCTGAATATAGTGTGGAACTTCAAACAATCTTTTGCAAATATTATGAAATGATCACACTATGTTGCTCTTAAATCATGGTCGTCACCTGGCATATAATTTTTATGCACGAATCCTTCTTCCTGTTTCTCTAATTCTCGTAAAATGCTGCAATACATCCACATCTCCTGAGTGAACCAGACTAAAGAAAGTTATAAAAACAAAATACATAAATTTATTAGTAGTTTTATTTAAATCGAAATTAATTTCCATTTGTTAGAAATTGTTGATTTCACAGACCTCGTATTTCTATTCGTTAATGTACGAGTATGTATGTGATAGACTAGTCAGTAATTAACATGCGCATAAATTTTCTATGGCTGCTATTAATAGGGAATGCATAAAGTGTTTGGCTAATTAGGAAATAAATTATTCATAACACAAGAAAGAAAATAATTTGAAAAAACTGCAGCAACAGCAGCAAGAATCATAATAACGTGTAACATTTTTATGTTGGTCGTAAACAGTTTTGTGCATCCGCAAAAAATAAAAATATTCGCATTATTAAACCAGTGGCAGGAGCCATATAAACTCATTATAATGTCCTGTAATGAAAGCGATAATAAAAATGTGTTGCTTTTAAATACATTTACGCATGATTTCAAATTAATGCGTGCAATTTGTAAAAAGTGATCCCCAGGGTCAAATTTAATAATGTAAACTAGCAATAAAGTTTTATATTACAATTCAAATGGTGTGCTAATACTTGTTGTTGCTTTTTATTGCTAAACAATTTTTATTTTTTGCCCAGCAGCAAGCAGCAAAAACAGTGTAAACAATAAATTTATGAAAAGATTTATAAAATCCACTGTATTTTCATAAGCCTGCACTAACCCAGTACTATATAAAATTAAAGCGGCATTTAAGAAAGGGCCGCGAAGAAATTCAAATCTGCCACACATTACAGTCGTTGAGCCATAATAGAGGTGATCTTTTAACTCATTAGACTATTCCCAGACTGTAACTGTTTCTAATAATAAATTAATGGCCTCTAGAACCATAATGTTTAATTATTTATCAAAATAACAACTCAAGGTCTCCTGTGCTGAATGATTATAAAATCCTAGTGAACGAAAGAGAACGCAAGGTGTCTTGTGGACTTATCCTGTCTTGTCTAGAGCTATGCTCCTTATCTATGTATAATACTTAACAACTTTCAAGTTTAAGATGTGATTGGTTTAATAAATTTATTCTTCTATTATATTTAATATTTGTCTTATTTGATTAATATCAAAATCTTAAAAACCATGAAAATTCTCAGGCTCTTTTTGTTTTAGAAATGAATTTATGTTGATAATGGTTGTTATTTTATCAAAAAGTAATTCTTAACAGAATTAACATAATTCTCCTTTATGGTTTCGAGTTCAAATCTCATCAGACTCCACTAGAAAAATGATGTTTTCTTTTATTTTTAATGTGTAAATTTAATCACTAGCTGAGGGAACATGCGCAAGTATTTGGTGCCGCCGCACAACTCATCACCCAAAAACAAAGGAAGTTTTTATCCTCCGGCAGAGCTTCTTCTACCTATTCTGTTATTTATTTTTTTTTTTTAATTATCATATTAAAGCGTAAATTCTATTTCATTCTAAGCTAAAAAAAATCGGCGGAAGTCAATTATCACTTGTTTATATTTGGACACAGCTTAAGCATTTCAAGCTGAGCAGCAAATACCACAACCCATTTCACGATACAAAAAAAATTCAATATTCTCAATCTCGAACGTTGTTAGCAAAGACAAAACCCACATAAAATAATCAAAACGGGAAAAGTGTTGGTGGGGTGGGTCACTCTTCCTCATTGTCCATAATCATCTATTGCTCGCTCATAAAAAGCATGGCTCTGGAAGTCATTCTTAACGAATGACATTTTTATTGCTTCCAAGACATCAACCATTAGTGCGTTTTTCGCCTTCTTGGGAAGTCAAATTGACAAAATGTTGATTAAAAATTTAAATAATTTCTACAAACCTCTGCAATTGCGTTGAAGTGTTCAAAAGTACTTATTTTTATTTCTTTAAATTTAGATAAAAACATTATTATATTTTGAGTTTATGACTAAGAATATTACTTTAACATTAGAATAAACCACTACTATTCTTTTCAAACGGACCAGCACTCATGCGATGACCATGACTCCTACTTATGCAATACATTATGCTGGTAGTAGAAAAATTTGATTCCATGCTGAAAGTGACAGGAAAGAACCTTGCAGGGAAAATAAAGCAAATAGATGTGTTGTTGTTGCAAAAAGAACAGATTTCGAAAACAAATTCCCAGATCCGTAAAAGAACATTTGGTCGTTGCATATAAATATAAAGAAGCGAGACACAACCCACACCATATCGATGCTACAGTGAGTTAATAGTGTTGGCTATATTATCTCAAAAATAAATTCAAAATAGACTCTGATCTATGAGAGATATAAATTGTATAGTCAATGGCAAGGATATCAGATGGAGAGAAGTATCCCATGCAACGCTTTCAAAGACTGAGCAACCGCTTAAAAGCTTTTTTAGCGACATGAAAAATTTATTCAATTCATCAAACATCATACTGGAATTTCTGATTCCTCAATATTGATACGTATCATCTACAATAACAGATAGAGTGGCTCATGATGGACCATTCATTTATGCGTAAGATAACAACACTATGTCTTACGACCCTATTCGCATGATCGCGTTTAGATATTTTCATGAGATCGTGATTATTTTCCTTATGGTCTCAATCCTGGCAGACAAATGCTACCGGCATTCGCGAAAGAGTACATAGAGTTTGAAACTTGATAGAAAAAGTTATTGGAAAAAATTAGAAATAGTGTAGGAGAAAGAACGGAGCCTTCCGAAAACCTTGAATTAATCATGAACTCGTTTTATAAGATTCCATTTAAAACAACTCGTATAGTACGTTTACTGAGCAAACTTTATATCAACTGCTTGATATCAACTGCTTCATATCAACTGCTTGACATCAACTGCTTGACATCAACTGCTTGATATAAACTGCTTGACATCAACTGCTTGATATAAACTGCTTGATATCAACTGCTTGACATCAACTGCTTGATATAAACTGCTTTGATATCAATTGCTCCTCTATCAAACGCTCCACAAATATCTAAAGTCAGTACTTCACTTTCGTCTCAATAGTGAATGGAATTACACCATTTCTCCGATAGCAGTGCTAACAGGTCTCCCGTAGACCGGTCGTTATTTAAATTGGGCTCTAAATATAGATAAAAATCCATCATACTTTCCATTAGTTTGGAAAATGGAAAATAAATGTACGACTGTTCGCAAGTTTGTAAACTTTCCAGACATACCAAATCCCTTGCAGTGGCAAACAATTTTTTTGCAATTTAATGTACGAGTAAATAAATTATTAAAAATCCACTTTCTTTAACATATTGAAAATAGTTTGTAGTTCATTAAATAAGAATAAGGCCTTGAGTGGTAAAAGGCCTCCAACAAAATGTCAATCATTTAACTCTTTCTTACAATTTTCTTTTTATAACCTGATACAACAATAAATAATGTGGCATATACAATATAAAATGTGGCATATATAAGAAAATGATGCAATATTGACATTTTTTATTACTCATACTTCGCATAAAATGAAATTGTGATGACTACAATCGCAAAATACAACAGATAAGGAATGTAAAGAATAATACTATCAAAAGAGAACATTGTTAGAAGAAATGGGCTTGAAATTAACAAACCATGAAAATGCGATGGAAGTGAGAAGTAAAAATTTGCTGCGACAGGTCTACCATTTCTCATATCGGTCATTTGCTGCAAGAACGGCATAACAAACAAGGATAGTATAAGACATTATTGGTCCTGTTTTGGGAAGGCACATAAGATGGAATCGATGCCATAATATTGTATATTGCCACTTTTTGTTCTTGTTAAATAATAAACAACAATTTACATCGGAATAACTTAACGTGAGGGGTGGTGAAATGTAAAATTAGACCCATGTCTTCTTACTCTGTATAGAATATTGATGGCAGATAAGAAGCATAAGAATAAACATGTCATTGATGTGTGAAACAGCCCATTACTTAAAGAGCCCTCTCACCCTCGCTGGCAGTGCTGCAAGCGGTCATTCAAAATTTTTGATGACTCGGTTCAATATGTGCGGCGTTATTCCCGAAATAATATCTCGAAGACTGAGCTTAAAATCGCCTAAAGTGAGATAGACTTGTTGGAGTGTCCGCAGCTCTAGATGACAGGTGTCAACTCGTTTGATTGTGGCGATGAAGCTCATCATGCGAATTGCTTTACAACTTCGAGCTTTGCGATGTGGCATGCAGCGCGATTTTACTGGAATTATAATTCGTATATATTGCAGTTCTTGTAATCTGGTCACATAGAGTCTATACCGGGTATCATTGACGGTAACAGTGTTTTCTTCACCACTTCGAAATATATAGGATTAGATAACTCTGCTATATGCCATAAAAGAACCCAGTAATGGGTTGTAATCGCACCAATAATGTAAATTTTGGCTTTTAATCCATACAGCTGCTGAGCTGTTGTTTGGCTTCGACTTGTCAGAGAAGACGATTTTTTTCAAGCAAAAATTCGGATCGCTGCCCAACATCTTTAGCGGCCAATTAATGATCTCCTGACATTAATATTGTGTGCTTACATTCTTGGCATAATCTTATAAAGATATAGGCCAAATCCAATGGCAAATTAAGTCCGGCTTCCATTTCGGTGTCAGACAATCTTTTTTTATTGATGCCCAAATCAAAATAAGACGGTTTGGTTCTATAGTGACCCTCAGTTATAATAATATAAAAGTTATGACACCAAAATTTTTTTAAACTGCTCGTCGGTTATTTATAGGATCATAATTTCAAACCAACTGGCCTATTTGCCTTCTGATGTTGCCAAGTTTTCACAGGCTAATCCCTCATTTGCCAACGTTAGCCTTTTATATTTACAAATTAAACGTGTAATTATCCTACTAAAATTATAATTACTTTTTTCTCTTTTGCCCTCATTTTGTTTATTTTCCTTTCATTTATTATTCTGATAACAAATCTTGAGTCTGAGGTGGTGGCAAATGCAGCTGGCGTATGAGTTTCAAAGTCTAGTAAGTGATGGGGAAAAGTTTTCATATTTTTTCTTCCTACATTCCTACATAGACACTTTCTTGATTCCTGCAACATTGCAACTGGGGGGGGGGGAAGAGTATAAATTTTTAATCAAGATTAATTACTTATTTTTCCAACAAAGTTGATGGCAAAATAGTTTATTCAATCTTCTCCTTCTTCAAAAAGAGTTTTTCACTCACTGTGCTTCAATGTTTCAATGAAATTAAAATAAATGAACATCTGTGTCTGCCAGTTCTTCCAATTGGCTAAAGCTTTGGACAACACATTTGTTTTTCTCTTCAAATTTTTCTTAACAAGGAAGGATTTTTTAACGATTTCAGGACTTTGTGAATAATAAGAAATTCATCATTTTCTGTTGTTGGTGGATGAGTTGAAGTGTAGCCGAAATGATTTTTTTTAAGAGAAAAGTATTTTTGTATTTTTACAATATTGCAAAATGTTTGTTTGATTGTTATACATGGCTGAAGTGAAGAGCAATCAAGTGATTCTGTTGGAAAAAATATTTATGTGGCGTCTGGAAACAAGAAAAAAACGGCAAACGGTAATAGACTCGCCTATCCAAAGTTTCTATCTAAAAAAAATGCCATGGCGTGTATTCGTTTAGAATATGAAAAACTGTCTTCACCTTGTCTACCTTAGCACAATTGGGGCATAAAGCATTATAGAAGATCCCTAGCGTCGGAGCCTATCTGTCTTAATATCCAGTGACCCGTCAGCTTTACGATTAGATTAAAGATATCTCCTGTTATTGCTCCATGGCCACATTTTCCTTTGACTTTCCAATTTGTGTCATTGGTCTTCAGCTCTCTGATGATAGAACCTGAAGGTGTTGCTAATCGGTATTGTTAGCGATACTGCAACAGGTACGGTTTAGAGCGTATCGAGTCCAGGTCAGTTCATTGCCAGGAAAGCTGCTATGTGCAGGGTTTCAGGTGGTTAACTAGGATTGTAGACACCCAGTGAGACCTTAATGACACAATTGTTTCCAGGATATGGACGAAGACCGTATTTGCACTGATAATCTTAGTATCATTAAACGCCCGTTGGTCGTTAATAAATATATTTAATCGGGCAAAAATGAAAAATAAAATAATTATTGCACATGTTGAAAAAAACATGAAATAGACTCATATTGAGTATAATTGTTTACTGTCTTGTTTGTTTGGAAACATTCTAAGCCTACTATGATTATAGAATTCTCATATTGTATTTGATTCGTTTTGCATAAACATACGAGATTGAATGTTTTCAAGCTGCTTAAAGTTCACTGACGATTTGGTTTAGCGGCCAATGATATGTCGGCATATGCAACAGCTAAAGCCACAAGAAACATAACATTTTGAAATATATATATATATGTATATACCTTCTTCTTTAAAAAATTTTAACCTCTTAAAATGTAGAACACTTTCTCTCGGCAAAATTGCGCTTGTCGTTACTTCAACAAGTCGTTAATTTAGCAAGCGTTTATTTTGTAACTTGAAGGGAATCGAACTTATAACTTTCCTAATGATATACTGCCCCATTCCACACTAGTTTACTGTACGTAGCACCCAAACGACTGAATAACATAAATTTTTAATGTTCCTAAATTGAATAATCCATCATAATTCTTTAGAAAATATCCCATAAAAAATAATTACCACATTTTTATTTGAATTAATCGTATCGTCGCAGGACATGATATGGAAGGGAAAATTTTTAATTTAATTTAATTTTATATTCAAACTAACATATTTACGAAATACGTATGTTGGGTGTAGATTATTTGTCTTTCCTAAATGACGATGACTCTATTAATAATTGGCAACATATTGTTACTTAAAAGCAGGACATTATTTATGGCTGTATTTTTGTTAATGATAATTACCTTTTAACTTACAACGCCTACATTGTATGTTTGTATATGGGTTTAATATACTCTACATACGAGTAATAAGTTATAAAAATATACATATATGTATTACATTCATAAATTCCTGATTGATTAGAAAGATAATTGAAATTATTAGATCTTTAATTGGAACAGAAATTCCATGTTCCTTTTAAACAATTATATAATTTTTTTCATGTTGTGGTTTTAACTTTATTTTTAGACTTCCATCTATTTATTTTATTAGACCTGTTAATTGCACCATAAATAATTATACAAAGTGTCGCTCGCATGATACAACCGCCCAGGAAAAAGATTTTTAATAATGCCCCAAATAAAAGCACAGAAGGCAAAACAATGCTTTTGGGGCCTTAGTTCGTTTCAAATAACATTCAAAAAATTTATTATGAAATAACACCGAAATTATGTTTGGGGGTTTTTATCATATTTCAATTAAAGCCAAAACTTCTTTAATTATCCGGTAAATTAAAACAAGTATTTGTTTCTGTATTTTTAATGTTTGTATATTAGAGGCTTGTTCCATGTCTAAAATTTGGGCTTCATTTTATTTCATATATAATTGGTGATTTCCATTTCTTTTTTGTGGTATTATAACATTTCTTTGCATATAAAATAATGTCCCAATTTTTGGGTGGTTTTTCCATGCCGCTAAAAATTTTAAATAATCACTTGTCACTAGCCTTGATAGAATCATTACATCCGACTTTTGGAAGGACTGCCACTAGTATGGTAGCGAATACAGGCATTTCACACAGTGGAGTGTCATTTTCCATTCTATGGAACCTGGCCTCTGCTTTGGAACTAAACCCTATGATTTATATAAAGCCTGGTTATGCTGATGATGCAGCAGTATCTGGCAAACACTCAGGACCAGCAGTAAGTGGAGCAGCGAAAATGCTTTAAGTATTAACCCGGAAAAAAGTTTTTAGCTTTTTTTTTAAAAGAAAATGTAAGATACCAACCTTTCCCTAAATGGGGTGGTGTAACATACAATCTAGAGCGATTAAGGCCTTTATTGATATATAACTGTTTAGAAGGGACATTGGAAAGACTTTGAGAATAAACGCTAGGAACTCAATATCGCTCTTCAGCATGTTAGTAAAGCCTTTAGTGACGCACGAAGTGTTAGTATGGTGACCTGTTAGGAATAATCCTTAGGAAATGGGTTTTTGGTGGACATCGAACCACTCTCTATGCTTCACTGGCTACCAGCTGTTCTCATGATCAGAAAATTTGCTTTTAGCTTTGCGATTAGATTGGATGCCACTATCTCGACATTGGTTACAGCTCGTCAGTATTTCATCTCAATAAAAGGTTTGTTGTAGAGCTACAGGGAACGTTTACAACTTTGGTCAGTCATGGTCAGTGGAAGAACGCTTTTTAGATCTCTTCGTATGGATATAAATGGTACTTATAGCCAATTCTAAAAAGAACATAAAGCTCAAATTATTATATAACTAAATGAGTTACCACAATGGTACACTGACAGTAAAGGCGCACTTAAATCTCTACCAGTTGCCTACACAACATATAATTTAGTTCATGCAAACGAGATAGAGAGACATTCGAACCTGGACCTGTTTTTGGTATAAAAGCACGGAGGTGTACTCGGCAATATTGTCACCGATGAGCGACTTAAGACACGAATCGGTTTAAGCTTTTCGCTTAGTAAGCGTCCATGTTTTTTTTTTGTTTTTTTTTTTTTTTTTTGAGGAAAGAGAGAGCTGGCTTAGGTAGCCAGCACGTTTTTGCAAAATCTGGCAGGAATATCAGGTTACGGTGTTGCGGGTATTGGGGTGGCATAATATCAAATCGAACGAGAGATCTTTTAATAGAGGGGTTTTATTCTCTGTTATACCTTTTTCTAATCCACAGGTATCACAGGGGGATTAATCAGACCCTAAAAGGGCCAGTTCACATCTTAAAAACTGATTGTTTTCATTTTTAATCTAAACCAACCTAAATAGTATCCTTTTAAAAATAAATGTCCATGGATCTATAAATTACTGATCAAAATTGCGTGATAAATAAAACACCAATAATGTAGGACTAATGGCTTTTTTCTTAATTTTTTTTAACATTATTGTCATAAATTGGGACACCACAGAATAGAACAAAAATAGTTGCTTCAAATCTTTAGTAACCATATCGTGCCCTTATCACAAAAAAGCTTACGTAACATAACTTTTGGAATTCACTTTTTCATCGCAATCGATAATTTAGGACACGTTAAAGTGGAATCTGTAAATTTTATAATCCTTAGAATTGACATCAAAAAATTTAGAGCAAAATCAATTTAGTGCAAAAGGCCAAAACACTTCCCCTGTAAACTTTTGTGTTTTGTGTCCCTTCAGCCTTTTTTTTTGGCTGTTAAGGCACAATGTATTAAAACTTATTAAGTTATTTTTTTTGAAACTTGTCACAGAAACAAAGTAGTTAACACAGTTTAATAGGAGGTAGCATCTAACCTATAAATAAAATTGAGTCCAAAACATGTAACATATTTATAAATTTTATGTGCAACATGTTATTTGCACCAGTGGTAATTTTTTTAAACAGATCAGAAACATGCAGAAGTTGCAAAATATTTGTAAAATAAGTGTATGCCACAGGGTGTCCAAAATATTCCCCCTTATTATGATTATCAACGTTGACGTCACATCAAGTCGACAGTAAAAAGAGACAGCAGTTCTGAACTCGTTGTAGGCAATAATTAACTAATATTGATGACCAATTGCAATTTTATAAACCATAGTAGTAGTAATATCCTATCAATAATATTTAATAGTTCTCGATAACGGTTCCACAATTACCAATATATTGATGTCGACTTGATGTGACGTCGACGTCGACAATCATAATAAAAGGGATTGTCTATGGAAGCATTTTCGCTTGCAGCGAACTCGTCAATTTAATGTCCTCTACATACGAAAATCGTAAGATATTTTTCTTTCAAGAAATAAAATTAAGTAACTTTGAAGAAAAATTACCTTTATTTTAAAATTTCACTTATTTTCTATTTCTTTTTGATCACTTTATCCAATAACAATAATAATATGGAAAAGTAGCACATTTCTCAATATCCTTGCGATACAAAAAGGACATACTAAAGCGCAGAATTAATCAGCCATAAAATATTATATTGAGCTATAGTCACTGTATCTCTTAATCTAAGATATACTGAAAAATAACTAGTAATATTTTCGAAAATACATCAGGATCTGAGTCATTTTAATTTCAATAGATTTGACAAAGTTCCATTCCATTGGTGTCTGCTATTTACTATTGCCGTTTCCGCTATTTAACTTGCAGCAAATATTAAAAACTTTTAACTTCCCGTACCTAAATTCTATATCTAATTGCTTGAAGGCGTCATATTTTATTATCTAATGTTACATGTTGCATATGTTGTTTTGACTTTAACAAAAATTATACGAATGTTGTACGAATAAATCCAAATAATTCAAATTAATGTTTCTAATGAAATATATCAGAAATATGCTGTCTGAAATTAATATATAGAATAAACTACACTGACTTACATATGCATGTAAACAGGACATATAATTATTAAAATATGTTAGTCCTGAGTGTCCTTTTTATGTTTGCTAAAATAGGATGGGGCGTGTATATATTTTTTCCATTTAAGTGACGTCAAGCATTTTGGGTTTTCAATTGAAATAACCGAGAGGACGAGAAGAAGTGTTTCACTCTGTTTGTTTTTTTTTTGTCTTTTAATAAAAGGATTCTCTTCTAATTGTAATGAATCAACTTAAATTAGTAGTTGTTAGAAGTACTTGACATGATGTTGAAATTTAAACGACTTCATGGGGCTGTAATTGTGATGTTCGTATGGAAATAACAATAATTTCGTTGCCAGCAACAATAGACATTAAATTTTCCATATGTTTATTAACGACAATCAAGTACGAAATCTAAAAGATAAAATTTAAGTTTAGAAATTGTATATACTTTAGTTGTATCCATACACACTCGCATTGTGTACATGAAATAAGGCCTTGGAAAATGTAATGGAAAAAGGTATCTGGCTTCTACCAGATCGAATATTAATTGATTTTATTTCATACTTAATAATGAATAAAATGTTTATTCAAGCTGCAGGTCTTTTTAATTAAAAAAAAATCAATTAAAAAATTCGATTTAGTTGTTTATATTTCTATATCTCATTTGTCGCTAAACCAAATCATCAGTGAATTTTAAGCATTTTGAAATCATGCAACATCATGTGTTTATGCCAAAACACCACCTCGTACAGTTGATTCGCCTTGACACCAACCGTATTAGAAGCGAGAACTATCAAATCGACATTCCTCACAAATTAATAAGTGCCAGTTTTCAAATTTCTTTTCCAATAAAAACACCTGGGGGCAAATTACGGCATTCGATATCGATCGAAATTTCAAACAAAATTTTCTTGAATTGTATTGAAATTTCGATCGATATCGAATGCCGTAATTTGCCCCCAGTTTTCTAATTGAAAGGATTTAATTAATAATTTCTTTTTGCCTTAAATGCTGTCGTAATTGTCTTAAATAAAGGCTGGAAAAACTAATAAAAGACTGATTCCAAAGTATAAAATAAATAAACAAAAAGGCATAAAAAACAAAAATCCAAAAAAATTAATTAAAAAAATCTTTTATAATATTTCGCAAAGTGCTCAAAATACATATATATTATTTTTTTAGATCGAGCAGAGATATATTATTTTCCGACTTGCTATAAACGTACACATACTCGTAATTGTAAAAAATCGTGTCTGTTGAAAGATTTTATTAAGACTGACTGCGACTCTTTTGATTTCAATAGTCCCTGGACCAATTTACCCATACTTCGGCCAAATGCTTAGAAGCATACGTTTTGTCACAGAATCGTAATTTATTTCACCCTCTCGTTAAGAGCATATAATTCCCTCTAATCTATGGCCAATGCGATTGATATCGCGAAAACATGAAAAACACAAATGAAAAACACTTTTACACTGAATAAATATTTATGGCCTTTTATTTTCTGAGAAAAATTTTACATATATTTTGCCCCCCCTCGCATGTTTATGTTCTTTTCTAAAAAAAAAAAACGCCATAATGCAAAAAAACATGCTCTTTTCTAAACATGTTGCACAAAAAAACCCTAAAAATATCTAACGTTTCTTGCACTCAACATTATTTTAGGGGTTAGATACTATAATGTTTTTTTTAATGTTATTAATCATTTTGTTTATAGTATAAACAACAAATATTTTATATATTTTTTGAACCCAAATTATTCGAATAATTAGTTTGGGAGAATATCCCAAAGGTGGCGCAACGTAATGTCATATTTTGAACTGGATACCATTTTATTACAAATGAAAAAAATTGCTTTGTTTTCATAAAAAGGGTATTCTTGATGTGGGTATCGCAAGTAATTCCCTATATATCTACTTACATCTTAAATGTGCGAATGAAAAAAATGGCAGAGAAATGGCGCCACTCTGCACAATAATTGGATCCCAGAAGGCGTCTAAATGTATACAGGCTGGAAGAAAAATAAAATAAAATCATGTCGAATATAAATTGTTTGTTGTGCAGTTTGTATTAAGACATTCTATCTAAGCCTACTATGATTATACACATAGAGAATTCTCATATTGTATTTGAAGGATTCTGTATAAACAAACGCCGTTAAATGCTTACAAACCGATTGATGTTAATTGATGATTTGATTAGCAAAATTTTTCAGATTAATTAAAACAGTTCGAAAAAAAAAAATACGAAAAAGGGAGGGGCTGGTACTGCACACTATATAGAGATAATGGTCCAGGGAGTGCTTAAATGGAATATAATAGTGGGATATCATACTATATTCCATTGAAGCACTCGCTAGACCATCATCTTTTTATAGTGTGTAGTACCAGCCGCTCTGGCAATTCGCTAGTTCTGCTACTGTAATAACTGTCTGGTCCTTACTTCTTGAAACAATTATTATTTAATTAATTAATTGTTAAATTTAGGACTCGAACTTGATCCGGATTACCAATATTTTTAGTTTAATTAACACAGTTCGAAAAAATTACGTAAAATTAAATTGAAATTTTTGTTAAGATGGTAAACATTTAATGGTTAATTGTAATTGTGGTTATTGTGATTGAAGTTAAATTGGAAATATTTTTAAATTACAATAATTTGTTTGCCACATGAATACTTTGTTACATAGATCATAACATAATTATTATAACCATGTCAATATTGTTGCTATTCTCTGGGCTCTTATTTTTAGTGTCTTCATCGATCATCGTACCCACCTAAATGTGATTTCCAATTACATACTCTGTTTCTTCTTTAAACTGATACGTATGGAATCATTTAAAATCATGTGCAGGTAAGATTATCATATGCGATGCAAGATAATGCTCTATGTTTCAACAAGTACATCGTACAACTCTACGTGATATTTTTTAATCAGCGAATCTTTTCGTTAATTAAATTTTCCTCAATTAATAGGGGAAAAAACTCAATCAACCTTTTACAACCAACTGTAATCATGTTAAACAAGATCTCTTGCTGAACTGCCAGCTCTCCTTAACAAAGCTGTCAATTATTTTATTATATACTAGTTAATTTAATTAAACATATTTTGCAACCTGTTCTTTTTTTCTTTCTTTTTATGGTATTTGTTTTACTTTTTTCATGCGCTCATATTTTTTAATTAAAAAGGAAGCATAATTGAAACTTGAAAAATAAAATAAAATACAAGTTTCATTAAAAACCTTAAAAATAGAAGAAGAAGAAAACTTTTAAAAATGAAACTGCAAAAAGACTGTAATTAATTTTGTTGCTATTGTTATTTTTAAACTAAACAAATTGCTTTACGCTTACAACGTTGCTGTTAGTCCTTGTTCAAGCACACCCTGCTACAATCCATAGAATAAAAAGGACGAATGTAATATTTATCAAGGATTGTTAATGTGGGCTGCCATGGCCAACACCTTAAATTTCATGTTTCCAAGTTTGTGGTCTTTGCATTCATAAATATTTGCTTCTTCGTTTTTGTTCAATAATTTATCATGTGGGGCATCATCTTCACATGGTGAAGGGAGCAAACAAACAATTAAATTGGATTCACAAGTTGAATAGAATGCAACAGTTGTGTGTTCTTTTCTTTAAAAGGAATAAAGGACATGATGTACGAATAAGGATTACGTAGTTTACACAATGAAAGTTATTGTTTCTAATGTTGACAAATAGTTAGTACTCGTATTAATATTGATGCGATATATACAATATGAAATACCATATGTCTTCTACGAAATGCCCTTCTTAAACTCATATAGAGTAACATATTTTGCCTTATGAAAGAGGAAAACGAGAATTAAATGTTCTTTAAATAAGCGCAAACTTGTTAGGAAAGAGCACGCGAAAGTTAGAGCGACTACTCGTAGCTTTGACAAACATCACAATGTGCCTATGACGACATTGAACTTCGTTTTGATGAACATAATAACATGTTTGAGAGAATCATTAGGGCAAACACTAATGATAGTTTGTAACTATGTATTGTTGAATCAACCATGATTTATATTCGCGTGTGATAAATTTTAACTTATTTCGCTTAAGCTTATTAGGGCATTGTGTAGTTTTTAATTTTAATGGTGAACAAACTGTTTTCTTTATACATACAATATTTGCAGATCCTAATATTGTGGCAGCAACCATATCGCAACAACATGTTTACTTTTCAATACTAAATTAATATTAATAATATATATGTAAAACTAAAAATAAATTGTTTTACTTAACCATAAAATGTTTGCGTAGAAGATACTATATTATTAAATATTTTTGTATGAACTAAAAAAAATTTAAATTGAAAAAAATGGATAAAATGGCCATTAAATAGTCAAACTCCACCAGAACTGTTGGGTAAATTAAATGGATTCATCTTAAGGTTGATTACATATGTATCTCCAATGATGAACTAAATCAACAATAGAATAGTATTGCATCATGTTATAATCTCTCAACCAGTTCAAGGTTATTACAAGGTTGTTCCTTGGAAAAAAATATATACACATTCATTGAATTTAACATAAACATTCACATAAAATTTTGCATTCATTTTCTCATGTGAGTAACGACGACAACAACAACACATACACATACACATACACATGGAAATAAAGATGGGGCGATAATACCTGATAATAAATTAAATAAAAAATTTAGCGCTTTTTAGGGGATGGGTCCTAAAGCCTTTTGAGAGGAAAATAATGTTTTAATCAAACAAAAAGCCTGCGTACTTACAAATGTGTTAAAAATTATGGCCAAAAATTTTAGTGTAAAACACTTAAAAAAGTATAATAAATTTTGAAGTGAAAACACACGAACATTTTTATTTTGTGATATAAAAAAATGCATAAAATATTTAGATATAAATTTTGTTGAACATTGTCAACTTAAATGATGCCACCAAAGGCCGCATGAAGGATAATAAAATAAATTGTACGATATCCGCCTTAGTTTGATTCTGTTATTTTACGGCTAGTGTGACAACATAGAAAATACAATTGTATTTATAATCTTAAAATGTCCTCCGACCTGCGGTTTGCTTTCTTGGAAAGGATTTAACAAATTCATTCTTGTGTATACTGAAAAAATTGGAAAAAAAACACCAGGACCAAAAACACATGAAAAATATTTTTAAAACTCCAAATGGAAATAGCAGGTAGTATACTGGTAGTCTTTAAAAACATATGTATGTTTTCAATAACATCTAACGCTGCGTCTCCACGTACAATAACACCAAAAAAATTAATAATTGCTTATTTGTTTGTATCTCTCCATGCAAGCAAGTCCTTTTTTGCAGTGTGGAACTGAGTATTAAATAAAAGAAAAATGTGTAGTTATATATAGATATTTTCATAAAAAGAATTAAATATAAAATTTAATGTTATTAAATGATAAATAAACTTTTAGCAAATAATTACGGTGGAGAGAACATAATCTTGCATCTTCATAAGTACCAAATTTTCAACATGAGAATCGGGATAAAAATTCATTTGATTGTACACACAAAGAAAAAATGTGATTTATCTTTTTGTGTTTAATTCAGCGATACATAATTGAGACAGTAAACTTTTACTTAATAAAATATGCCCCCTTATTATGATAGTCGACGTCGACGTCACACCAAGTCGACATCAATATATTGACAATTGTGGGATCGTTATCGAGAACTATTAAATATTATTGATAGGATATTACTACTGCTTATAAAATTACAATTGGCCATCAATATTAGTTAATTATTGCCTACAACGGGTTCAGAACTGTTGTCTTTTTTTACTGTCGACTTGATGTGACGTCGACGTTGACAATCATAATAAGGGGGATGATTTTGTACTATTAGGTTGTCATCATGGTCGATATGATACTTTCAACAAAAAAATCTATAAAAAAAAATCAATTTTATTGCATAAAGTAAAAACTTTGTATAAATATTATTAAAGAGCTTAAACAATTAGTTATTTTAATAATAAAACTATTGACGAAATAAATAGAAAATGATGATGTAAAGTCCATAAATATGTACAAAGGAGATGCATGAATATGTGTATGTATGTATTCATTGTGCACATTGTTTGTAAATAATTACACAAATGCATTTCTAATAAAAATACATGTGCATATAAAAGTACAAAAACTTATTTTCTTTATATTATTGTAATGACCATAATAATATGTTTGACAGAATCATTAGGGTAAACATTAATGATAGTTTGCTATTGTGATTGTATCAATTATGTTTTTTTCTTTCAACGCACATGTAGAGAAAAATAATACAAATACAATATAATGCAGAAAAATATTAGTAATACAAAAAACAAATGAATAATATGTGTGTAAAAAATTACAATTAGTATAATATACCAATAATTATGCTGCTAAATTATGTTTTCTTTTAATGGACTTTTTCTTTTCCGTAACTTTTTTGTTTGTCACCAAATAAATTTTGTGATTGTATACAGTTTTGTTTTGCATTTTAAATTATAGTATATTGTTTTTTAATTAGCAATTAATTACATATAATATACATACATAAATTATATTAGAGTATAATATATTTATTTTTCAATAAATAAACTAAATATATGTACATAAATAGTATGTACATAAATACATAGAAACTGTCGGATAAATAATCAATTGTTGGAACAATTAGTAAAATAATCATCATTACCCAATGAATTGTTATATATTGCGGTCCACATGAGCAAAAAATATTGCTACTGGCGACCCTTGTAATGATAAAAACTATATATAAGTATATCTGTAAACGGGCCATAGGCACAGGATGGGGGCTGAATCCAGAGATAACACACTGGCTTTATAGTAGCGTTATCAGGCCGATTATGACCTATGCTTCTATAGTGTGGTGCACATCGATGGAATATAAATGCAACATCAGAACAATACGGAAAGTTCAGAGAATAAGTGGGGCCTTCGGAACTACATCAACAGGGGCGATGGAAACAATATTATCTATCCAGCCAATCGAAATTCGTATAAAATACGAAGCGGCTCTTACGGCGAAACGACTAAAGTTGATGGGTGAGTGGATCGGATCAGGAAAACGAAGCGCATCATCAACGAATCTTTACGGCCATAGGAGTGTCCATACCGGAAAATGTCGCAAATGACCGCATACCGGAGACTAGACTAGAGGCCAACTGCGGAACATTGATCCCCGACATCCATTCCTGGTTGACCGATCCTTGCAACCAGATCCCTTCATTGTTACATGGATGGATCAAGGTCGAGAGGGAAAACGGGACTTGGTGTTTATATAGAAAACACCACGGAACTGTTTTTCCACCTGCCGGACTATTGCACAGTTTTGCAGGCGGAAGTTCGAGCGATAACGGAGTGTATCAGGGAACTCAATGTAATGCGGAGGTCAGGACTTGTGAATATATTCACAGATAGTCAGATGGCCAACAGAGCAATCTCAGCGGAATGCACTAAATCACGTACAGTTTGGGATTGCAAAAACGCTATTAACAGTTACTCGACACATGGTGAACTGCGCATCATGTGGGTGCCAGGGCAGGCGGGGATAACTGAAAATGAGATGGCAAACTCACTTGCTTCTAGGGCAACAGAGTTAGGTAATATAAGCTTGGAATGCGCGAAACCTTTCGATGCAGTTAAATCCGAGCTAAAGACTTGGGCACATAGAGCCCATTCAACTCTCTGGATTAACAGAACCATGGGAATCGATACAAAAATTCTAAGCGGAGATCCAGACGAGAGAAGAACGAGGAAGCTGCTAAGACTTAGCACATCATCAAACATTGGAACACTATTTGTGCCAATGCCTCGCCTTCTCACAAATAAGGTCCTTATATCTTGGGAGTGACACCTTACCGGACATAACCCGATTACGGGGAATATGCTGGAGGAAATTAAGGAACTTTGTGAGTGACACAGAGTTTCTCTAGACCTTTGGGTCAATATGTTATTGTTAAACCCAAGAGAGCGCACAACAAGCCTTCACTGGCTTAAGTGTATGTCGTATGACATGGGCTATCACACCCCTCCAATCAACCTAACGTAACCTAACCATATATATGAATGTACTTACTTATGTATATTTTAAATTAACAAACACAAACTGCGAACTACCTTCTTTATCTGCACACCCGGAGTCTGTGGCAGGAGTCCAACCTGCGACCTTTGGACTACTAGTCTAGTACACTAGCTACTAGTCTACGATCATTGTGAGCATTTCGAAAGAGTATATCTATTGACTAGGACTAATTTATTATTGCGTTCTCATTGGAAAAAGTTCATACATATGTAAGTATGTACTAGAGAGCTGCACAAGCATATGAAAAATGTCTTACAAGCAATTTCGTTAAATTTCAAATAGTGTGTGCTTATTACTCTCTCATTTCAAAACATATACTTCCAAAGATATGTGTTTTGCTTAACAGTAATAACATTGAAGAATAGAACAAAACCGAAGTAGAACAATGTTGGAACAAAATAAAGCCGAACAGAACAAAGGTTCTATAGAACATTAAAACTGAAGTAGAACATTCAAAACATGCTTGAATGTTTTGATAGTAGACCTAGACCAAAACAAACTCACACATTAAGAAACATTTGCGTTCTGTTGTAAATAAGAAAACGCTTTAAAGAGGTTTTAGTTACAATGAAATAATATACATATGTACATGCATACATATCTATGTACATACTTACATACATATGTATATAAATTGTATGAGAACTACATATAACTTCTTTTAGTTTTATTTTATTATTTTTTCTTGAATGTGTTGTGAACGAAAAGAAAAACATGCGCGCACACAAGTTTTTTAACACGCATCATCTACATACTTGTGTGTATGTGTGTGTATGGTTTAATGTGTTGTTTTACCATCTCAGTAATTCTTTCAGTAGCCTGAGTAGGAAATGTTCTATTGTACTTGGTGTTTCTGCTATGATTTACCGTATTTTTACTTCATTGTGGGTATTTGTTTGGATATTCTAGTTGTTCTGAAAACACAAGCACTAACAAGCACTGTAGAGAATAACTTTTCAAATGCTGTTTGGTTTGTTTTGGTCAGATTCATGTTTTGTTATTTTTGTGTTGTTATTTAGCGCTACACTGAAATACTGTGTTTGGAAGTGGTGTACAATAGAACACAGAACTTTTAGAATATTTTGTGCAGCTCTCTAGTATGTACATACATACATATTTACTTAGATGAATATTAACATGTATGAATATTAAAAACGATTGAATATATGTATGGATGTCTGTAAGTAAATATTTCACATCACTTACTCCTTAAAATTCAGTTTACTCAGCCTGCCTCTAATACCTGTTTCCAAGGTGAATTCCCCTTTCAAGTTCTTAATCTTTTTTTGATCTTTTTGTAGAAACTCAATTTTAAGGCCCATTTTTAAGATCTATGCATCCGTCCAATTGATAGATAAGATTATTATCAAACTCTGTATATAATAATGCACACATATTTTTCTATCAACTTTTTTTTGTAAAAAGTTTGACTGCTGTGTTTCAGTTTTGTTGCAGTCAATTCGTCTATGGTGAAATAGTTTTAATTTAAAGTCATTTCACCATGGCATAGAACGTATAAATAGACTTTGCTCAGTTTGCAACACTGTTTTTCTCATTCAATTTCAGTTTTCAGTTTCTGTTGTTTGCGTTAAGTTGTTGAAATTTTAGTGGGAGTGGAATTAAGTAAAATTGTTTTCAATTCATAAATAAATGAATTGTAAATCAATAATAGGTATTGCATAATAATACAAAGTTAATGTTATTAATTGAATTTTTTTGGAAAAACAACCAAGCAGTTCTAAGTAAAAATATGAAAATTAATTGTTTCAACTAACGGTACCATGAATTCTAGAAGACAATGTTTTTTTGTGTGTGCAAATGAACCGGTATTTGTGCGAAAGCAAAGCAAAGTGTAACAGTTCTTCTTTTGTTTGTGCTGTTTGTTTATAACCCTAAAACATTAATTTCGATCAACTACAATATAATTTGTTTAAATTATGTACATAATTACATATATACAAATGTATCTACAATGTAGATTCTACATACATACATATGTACGTACATATGTACATATTGCATAAATTTAAAATAAAAGTAAAAATAATGCTGAAATATTGACTATGACTAAATCTTACATACTCACATGCATATACTTATGTACATACATATGTATGTACCTACATATGTAAGTATGTATGCCAATAAAGGTGAATATTTAATACTTATGTATATCGGAGTCTAATTTTTCAAATCAAAGAGGCGTCGAAATATGGAATCAAATAAATTCGTTAATTTTTATGTAATACATACATACATACATTACATTATTATTACATTATTAGACAGCATCTTTCTAATTAATTAAGATACATAAACTTTCATGCTGACTTAACATAATTTAAATAAAAATATTATTTGACGTTGATTACGAATCATAGTCGTAGTTCCCTAATTTGGCTAATAGTTGCATCATGTGATTAAATAATTTTTTATCAAATATAATTAAAACCATAATCAGTAGAAGTTTTGTTAAAATAAGATTGTTTAATATACCATACGTTTCTGTACGCCCCTAATATTCATGCATACATATAAGTACATACTAGGCTTTTGCAAAAGTACAAAAAACAAGTAAGTAAAACCTTGTTCTCGATTTTGAAAATATTAAAGAAATTCTGCCAGTAAATATTATTTTTTAAAGTCAAAATGACTGCTATTACTTTAATGTAAGAAAAAATAAAATCGTGATTATTGTCAGATATGAAGAAAAAAAATTATAAAAATATGTATTGAAAATTAACTTTTATTTACACATTGAAAAATAGCTTCCAAATCGGTAAATAAGCAACAAGAAGATAACATTATCCAATAACAAGCCCATGATAACTTATTTCAAATGATTCGGATTTGCATTACTTCTTAATAATAATATCAGCATTTTGGGGACTATTTTTTTACCAAAAAATTATTTTTTTTGCTAATGTCAAAATGTTCAAATTAAAAAAATTCCATATGTCTCAATGCCGCCCTAATACATGTGTATATATGTATATCTACTGTTTGTTTAATAACTTTTTTCATTTAAATCGGCCGAAAAATGGTTATAAATCTTTGCTTTATTTTTTTTTTTCAATAACAAACAATACTCATAAATCCGAGTTAAAAGCATGAACATCTGTTTTTCCCTAAAAAAATTTAAGTAATAAAGTTGATCCTTTTTCTTTTATTCTTTCAGACTCATTATGATAAAATAAATTCAGCTTGATGAAAGAACCTGAAAGAATGCTGTTCAACATTTAAAAACAATTTAATTAGATTGGATTTCCATAATTTTCTCCACACACATTTCCCACACCGTCAAGCAGCCAGTTATTTAATTACTCATTGTACAACCATTTTGTATTGAAGGATCATCATTAAAACGACATAAAATGAAAACTACACTGAGAAGCACAAAATAAAGGCAAAGGATAAGTGATGAATAAAACAAAAATAATAGAAGATGAAAAATGTAAATTAAATTAAACATACATAAATCTTCAGTTATAAAAAATGTTATTGTTTCAAAATTTAAAAAAGGAGGATAAAAGGGAATAAAACAACAACAGGTCGAAAAACTCATGATAATTCTGCAAACAAAGAACATAAAACATAACAACAAAAAATGACTAATTTTGTAAAATAAACACAACAAAAGCTCATTGCTAGAAGGATTTGTCGAAAGGGACTACATATTTTATTTTTGATATAAAATCAAAACAATGAAAATTATGGTAGCGACAACAACAACTTAAAAACAATAAAGCATTGCAAAAAAAAAAAAGAAAAGTAAATCATTATAAAAATAAACAAAAACGACGCTACTAACGAACGGCATACAATTTAAAGAGAAAAAATATTAAAAAACCTGTCATCCGTTAATAATTTGTTTAATACCGAACGCTGCCAGTTCAGCATTAATGCCAATATGAGCTTTTTAAGTTCCATGCAGCATTATGTTACAAGTGGCATAAGCAGTTTAGGTCTAGGCAATCGTCGATTTTCTCTATCGCGTCAAGAATCAAGTGAACATCATCAACAAACTGCTCCGGCTACAGTTCAATTATCAGGTGCAACTACGCCCTGTCCCACACCAAGTTTACAAAATAACGTTTCCGGTAATATTTTTAATGTTGTGGCTCCTACGATTGGCAGTTCGGCAGGCCCAACAAGTGGCGGCGCTTATCCAACTGGCGGTGTAGTTATTGGCAATCCAAATGCTACAAATCCTCTATTAGGTAAGATTATTTATGTGCAAATAAATTACAAAAATGTGCGTTTTCTTTTCTAAAAAAGTGCAAAATTGCTTACGACTTCAAAGGGGAAAAATTTAATTTAGTGTTCTTTAATAATAGCAAATTTATAAAATAAAGCAAGCGGTCCTGTTAAGAAGTAATTTTTTTTATTTTATAAATGTATAGACTTTTTTTATAAATTGATCAACAAAATGTAGTTATATTTTTAGCAAAGAAAACGCTATTACAAAAACGAAAAAATGTTTTTCAATTTAAATACATTTTAACATTTTTTTTATGTTTATTAAATAAGTTTTTGTAAAAAGTGGCTTTTTTTTGCAAATGATTTCTTTTTTGTATTATGCACCATTATGAATTGGAATCTTTGTGAAAAACTACTTTTCTCAAAAGCCACCTTCTCGAAAAAGTATTTAAAACACAATTTTTAAAGCATGACTATATGAGTGATTTTGAAAATTCGAATTTTAATAAAATAAAAAAATAGCAAAGTGATAAATGTTTTTTTTAAAGTAGATGTTTCAAAAATATATTTTTTGATGTACATTTTAAGAAAATACGGTCTTAAAAGAATTCTTCTTAAAAAATTTCGTTAAAAAGACCGCTTTGGATGAAAGTTCATTTTTGGAAGAATTATTTTCTTAACCATTTTGAAAAAAAAATTAGCTTTCCTTAAAAAAGTATCGTTTTGAAAGAAATACCTTTTTTAAAATTATCTTTGTGAAAGATGTATATTTTTTTCCAAAAAGTGTGTCTTTAAAAAAGTAGGTTTTAAAAAAAAAGGATCTTTCTAAAAATGTAACTTAATGAAAAAGATATCGTTCTAGAAAAGGTATATATCGGGTTATCCATTTAGTGGTTTCAAAACCGCCGGTCTGCCAAGGCTGCCATCTGTTAAATATTTGTCATATAAAATGTAATTTTTTTTAGCGAAAGGATTGCCATTAACGAATATGGATCGTTTAACAACGAACGCGTAAAAATAATTAAAACTTATTACAAAAATTGTGGTTTAAATGTGGGCAGTATTCCAGCATGACCGGGTGATTATGCTGGTCATAATTGACCTACTGTGCAAGGAATTGACACGATTATAAAGAAATTTGAAAAGACTGATATAGTGAAGCCTGTGCATCATCGCAATTTAACATTTTGGCGACGTCAATAGGCCACCACGATCATGCGATTTGACACCGTTATCGAAATGTGCGGAAAAAATGGTCGAAAAATGCCCTAAAGTAATCCACTGCTGCAGTAAATGACATTGTATTTCAGGTCCAAGTATTACAACGAAATAAAGGTTTTATCGAAACCAATGCTTTATGTGTGTTTTATTTGAGTTTTTTTTTAACCGAAAAACGGATAACCCTATATTAATGAAATACCTTTTCGAAGAAATTTCCCTATAAAAAAAATATTCTTTTGAAAAGTGTACTGATTGGAAAAGCTTATTTAAAAAAATGTATATGTAGTCATTGATATTTATACATATGCAGGTTATTGAGAAAGGTATCTTATTGAAAAGGCCACCTTCTTATTTTTGTTTTCAAAAAAGATCCATTATGAAAAATGCCCTATTTGAAAAAGTTAGCCTTTTGCAAAAAGTGTTTTTTTTGTGTAAGAAACAGTACTTTTATAAAAATAAGCAGCTTATTGAAAAAAATGCGTTACTGAAAAAAGCAAAATAAAAATAAATTAGTTCTATGCAAAAAGTACTTCTAAAGGTAACGTTTTGTTTTGAAGAAAGAATATTTTTAAAAGGATACCTTTTAATATTGAAGAAGGTCTCAGTTAAATAGAGACCCTTTGCAATACAAGTAGATTCTGATTACAGTTCTTTGCAAAAGACATCATCCCTAAAGTAAATTAAATAAAAGTTCTTTGATAAAATAGTACGGTTTTGAAAAATTTTATTTTTGCACTGTACGTATTATATTTTTCGAAGCAGTTCATTTACAAAAGGGCCGTTTAGAAAGATTAAAGATTTTTAAACATATTTCATAGTCATTAAAAATTATTTTACTAAAATTTTCGTTTTTGTTGCTTCATTTTGTAAAACGAAACGTTTCTAGACATTAGTTCGTATACATAGTTCGCTTGAATTCGTATGGTATTAGGATTTTTAATTATGTATTCAATAAACGTATACATCGTTTTTATAATTCACTAGCTGACCCGGTCCGCGTTGCTGGCCCTAAGCAAACATTAGTGTTATATTACCACACGATTTAAATTGAGCTTTTTTAACGAAATTTACGGCCTCTAAATAAAAATCCATTGAATACCTATCATAAAGTTTTGGAGTCCATACGTTATATATATATATATATATATATATATATATATATATATATATATATATATATATATATAGATCTTTAACTTATTGTACAATGTTGCACCTTAGTAAGCGCGGAATATCTTGTATTCTCGAATAATGTAAATATTTTGTAAATAAACCAGAAACTCGGATTTTTTAATGCAACATTTCGAAAGTTTTAAAATTTTGATATTGAATCATTATTAACATAGGTTTTTTGTAAATATCTTCGGAACTACATAACCGATTTAAGAGTTTGATATCTTGTTTTGAAGAACATGACAACGTAAAAGTAAAATAAAATAAAAAAAGCACAAAAAAGAAATATATGTATATGTCATTGGTGGTGCAATATGAAAATTGGATTTTGCCACGCCCCTCTGCCCACAGACCGAAAATCAAAAATCAGACTTCACAGTGTCACCCACCCGAGTATTCTGAAGGTTCCCTGCCCAGCCGTTTTGGAGCCATTTCGTTACATACATACATACATACACACATCCTATTATATATATATATATATATATATATATATATATATATATATATATATATATATATATATATATATATATATATATATATATATATATATTTATATGGCTCAGCGCCTTTAAGGCTTAAGAAGGGCACCATTAGCAAAATTATTTACAAAATAATATTTGTGTAATTTATTAAATGTTTTCAAACCTTTTATTTTAGAAAATGAGATCCCAAAAAATAGCTTAAAAAATATTTCTTTATTACTTTTAAAATGTTTTGCTTTTTCGACAAACTTTCAAAAAGCACTTTTTCATAAAGTATATTTGTATAACAAACTTTATTAAAACATATTTTTCGGATTTTTTTAAAATATATATGACACAAAGTATAGCCCCATTAAACTAAATTAAATTTAAGTTCTTTTCTATGAAAATTTAAAAACAATAATACTTGAAAGAATTAATTTTAAATAAATAAAAATTATTTTTGCAAAATATGTTTAATAACTCCTTCCCTTTCCGTAGGATACCCAAAAGTCATACCAACACCAGGTATCACTACAGCCCCTGCAAGTGCTCCACAGCCCGCCGGCTCAAATTCAGCGACAAGTACTCCATTAAGTTCACGTCGACAATCGCGTGCATTAGAATGTTTGGCACCACCACGTACGGGTTCATTCCGCCAACGAAATTCCCCTTTACATCAAACCGATTCTACACAAAGAACCGCTTTGGCATTCTGTAAAAGGCGTTTGTCTTGGCCGGAAGTGGACCCACGTTCAAATTCTGGGTAAGTCGAATAAATTAGATTTTTAAGCTTTTCTAAATTAAGCAGATTCAACTTTTCTTATACATCTTTGTCGCTAATTAAAATGCAAAGCTTTGTAGCTTCAGAATTCGTGGTTGTTGTTGGGTGAAAGGCAAATTGTTTAATAAAATTAATATATTAAACATATAATGATAATAAAATCTTTGTACTATTTTATAAAATTAGTGCAGTGAGTTGTGCAACTGCCCTCGCTTGTAGTACAGATTTTGTGTTAGTGGAATTTTTATTCGTCCTGCCGCAACTGTAACTATTTTTGTATCACAAGGCAAACTTTACTTATGATACGTTTCGTGCTTTTATGGCTTTGCTTTAAAAAATTAATTATAATTTTTACTACAGTTTCCTTATTACTTATATGTGCAACAAATCAAGAGCGCCACAATTTTCGTTGTAATTGCATTTGAAGCCATTAAGAGGAAATTCAAGAAGAACTAAAGCCTGTAAAATTCAATGGAAAGTAAAAGGTATCCTTGTAATATGAATCTAGTTTACATTAAATTGAGAGATTTCTAATGGTTTCAGGTTTTTTTCCTAAACAAATAGGAAGATTTAAGGTCTGATGGAAATTAAATTATGTGTGCCTTTACAAAAAGTCTAAAAAAATAATTAGAAAATGTTACTCTCGTAGCACATATTGAAAATAAATAATTACTAAATAAAACCTAAGTTTAATTTAATACCAATCCCAAAAAAATAGGAAGAACTTTAAAATCTAAAAATTTAATATATAAATTATTCGTGATATTCGCTCAATTATTTACGCAGGACTACAAAAATATTTTTTATCTAAGGCCTGGGTTTTATTATGGCGTTTTCTCTTTTGAAAAAATTTGAAATTTGATTTAAGATTTTGACAATTTATTAAAAACAATTATTTATAATTTTTATATAAAAAGGTTAATTTCCTTACAGCGCACACAGTGCGCCATTTATTAATAATTTTGGGGTTACTAAAGAAACTCCCTTTTATATCCTTAAAAAGGCAAACATTTTACTATTTTTTTCTAGAAGAGAAAACGCCAGAAAATGCCTAGAAAATATTTTTTGACTTAATCCCGAGGTATACAGTTATGTATGAAATGAAGGCGGTTGCTCCATTTGACTTTTCATAGCCCGAAATATTCCTGCCCGATTCCATTGAATGTTATACACCTCTATTGATCTGCTCTTTTTAGTTTTGGAGAGCTTGAGAAGGTTTTGGCAAACAAAGCAAGAAAACGTTGAAAAATATATCCAAAATATTATTCAAAATATTATCAGATATTGTACACCGCGTTTTTTTTTAATATAGAATCGGCAATTTTAGTTCCCTAAATCATGCACGGAAATCATGATATAATAATGGTTTTATAAAACTTAATGCAATAAAATGCAAGTGTGTTATTGAAAAATTTTGCACTTATTCTGTGAAGGGGATACCATCCCTCAAACGCGAATAAATTCCGAAATTATATATGGTTCAGATATGTAGCAAAAGTCCTTACAAATGGTATCAGTTGACAACTGAGAATTGAGAAATTTAAATGAATTCATTAATTAATTTTTTATTTATATGTTCATAAACACAAACTACCGACTAACAATAAAATAATTGTTTTAATAATTAAATATAAGATTTAATTACCTGCATGTTTGTGTTCTATTCTAAAAAAAATGCAAAAATCAAGTTTATTCTAAATAAATAGCACAAAGAACATGTAAATGTGTATTATTTTTCACATACAACTCCATTTCAAGTTGAGATACCACTGTTTTTATAAGATCTTTGTTAGAAAAGTAAGGAAAACTAATGCAGTCAGGAAATGGGGAACATGATTTACGAGTACATGTCGCCGGTACCCACATAAAGTGATGCCTTTTTAAGCTCAACATTTTTAAATTGTTCTCGTCTATAACATTTTAATTATGACAAACATTTATTTAGAGATTTGTATTTGATTTTCCCTGGGCATGAAACTCAAAATGTAGTTAATGATCGCATGTGTAATTAAAAAGAAAAGAAACTGAAATGCAAAGTGAAATACTTATCCTAATTATTAAATTTGTATAAACCGTAAGATAACAAAATGGCGCTTACTGCACCATTTTATCTATATTAAAGAGAAATCTTAACTTAAGGTGCTTAAGGTGGCCTGACGTGCTCCAGGCTTTAGAGACTTGGTTTCGTGTACCGGCATTTCTCGCGAATATTAGAGGTATCTTATATAAATACCAAGGAGGGACGGAGAAGAAAATCACATACATCCGTGGCCGCACAATGATCAATTCCGGGTCCAAACTTGTGGAATATCAGTTACGTTGAGATGCTGAGGATTGAAATGCCACAGGACACTTTTCTAGTTGGCTACGCCGATAACATAGTAGCTGTAATAAATGCCAGAGACACAGAAGAAGCAAAACGTAAATTTAGGCAGGTCATGATCAAAGACTCAACTACTGCTTTCAACCATGAAGAACAGATCTGTCAAAATAAACATCAACATCGACTATGTACCGATACGTACAAAGAGATGCATCCGATGACTTTTGCAAACCAAGTCCATCATGCAACAAACAAAGCGGAAAAATATGTATGTGTGTGTATTGAGGAGTGGAGTGGTAATGTGGTTAAAGTACCGAGTACCCCAGGTTCGAACTCTGGTAGAGGACAAATAATTTTCAGCATGATTTTTCGAGGTTTAAAAATTAAGTGGCTTTCATACCTTTCAAAAATACACCGAAGAAGATCCCTGACCTCCTCTCCCACTGAAAAAGAGGTCAACATCATGACAAAGATCAGGCAGCCGCCATCCATAGGAAAAAGGTAGGAATCCTAATCCCTACACGTTACTAGGCAACGACAGATGGCAGCCCCATTATCCTAGGACATGCTCCAACAGATCAATCATCTACTTATGTACCTGTAACAACAACCGATTAATGAAACGGAAACAAGGCGAATGATGCTTTGTGGAAGCCATATGCTCCCAAGGGGGGTAATGGAGACAAAAATGTTTGTGATCTAAAGTGCTAACGAAAAACTTATTTGAAAGATGCATTTGAAATATTATTTTCTCTATAGTTTTTTATACTTAGTATTGAAATTTATCGGTATTGTACTCAAAAAATATTTGAACTTCTCAAGCTTGTGTTCTTGTTGTGACTTTAGCTGTTCGTATGCCGACAATTCATACATTTTTTATAGCACTGCCCTTAGCACTATATGATTAGAGAAATTCCTGAGTATCAAAAGCGTTTCTTATATCTGAAAATCTAATTTGCCTTTTTATACATACAGATTACATCTATGATTACGGTGACCATTAAACCCATAAAGAAATAGTGTACACATATATGTATGTACATACATACATAAAAAAGGAAACTAAACTAAAAATGCATACACACATACAAACGAATGTAAAAATATACATACTTTACTTTTGATATTTCTCTACAGAATGTAAGTATTTTCTGCAAAACATCAGCTCTATTCGATAGAAATGATTTAAATTCAGTGCAATCCATTTCAAAATTGCATTTTATAATTAAGAGAGATTCTAGTGTTTCCAATTTCATTTGAGATTTCTCCGAAGTCCATATATTATTAGACATAGAAAAAACCCTTTCTGTTGGTGCATTTGATGCAGCCAAAGAAAATGCAAAATCCACTAATTTTAAAATATTTTTATAAGGAATATTTTCACCACAAATATTTCGCTGTTATTAGTTTTATTTCCCTCCACAGAAAAATTTAACAGTTATTCAAACTGGATGAAAAAAAAAACAAAATATACGTGTGTGTATATGTATGTATGTATGCATGTGTATGAACAGCTGAAGAACTGACAAATTCTCTTCTTTTCTCATAACATATGTACATAGTGGCCAGATTATTTTTCATAATAAATGAGAATGAAACGTAGAGTTTCCAAGAATATTTATTAATGACCAAGAATAGTAAATAGAACAGAAAAGTGAACAAAAGTGTACACATGAAAGAAAATATGTTTTAAAAAATGGGGCAATTGACAAAAAAAATGTACAAATAGTGTACATGAAAAAAATAGTGTACAAGAGGTTCAAATAGTGTACTGTCCACTATAATAGTGAACGGATGGTCACCGTATCTATGATCCATCTACGAGTATTTGTGGATAATTTAAGCAACAAATTTTTGTATTATTTTCTACAAATTGGACTTCAATGGCTCTTTCTTTATCTGCTCTTTATTTTTCATTGTATGTCTGAATATTCCATAAATAATGCGATATTCATAAAATAAATTCGACAGAATAAAAATACAAAGCAATGCAGCCTTTTACAACGTACACGTAAAAATCTATCGAACGATTTTCCTTTCAGATTTTTTATCACTTTATTCATTCATACGTTTTTATTCCTACAACAAGAGACAATAGGCCGGCCAGTTTGTGTTTTTTATTTTATTTTTTATTATTATTTATAGACATCAACAAAATGTTACATTTGTTGTACTGCCAATCATGCAGGCGATTGGCCTCTTGGTCTTCTATTCTACTATCTATATAATCTAACACACATAAAGGACATCTTCATCACCCTTAGCTGTCTATCATTGTCTTTGGCAGTAACAAATTTCTGGGAATTATTTTTAAGATTTCCTTAACGATTGTGAGTTTGTCGTCCATTGGGAAAGTTCCACAATAAATATTTTTGTTATTTTGTTTCATCTTTAAAAATTGCTTTCCTAAAATTGTGTTTTCTTTTTTAGTTCTCTGCAAAGTAAATAACTTGCAATACTGTGTGGCATTTAGGGACCTTCTTTTGTTTTCTTATTTTTAGTGGTAAGGACAAAACAATTTTTTTCAGAAATTTCTTTAAGATTCTTTTTATTAACTTTCCACCATTAATAATAATGTTCAACTAAGAAACTTTGGAAGTGTGTCTGTGTTTTTGAACTTAAAAAAAAAATTAAATGGGAAATAGGATATTCCTCAGTGCCTTTTTACCTTTGAAATGTTTCTATTGTACTTTTCGTTTAAATATTCTTTCTTAAATGAACTCTTGACCACTTACTCGAACAAAGTTGGCTGTTTAGAAAAAATACATACATACATATACACACTCGTCGTATAATAGAACAAGAATAGGAGGGAAAAATCAATATTTCGTATACGCCACAGTTGACGAAAATTCAGGAGGAACATTTTACAATTGTTGAAATACTTCTGCCCATTAGTTTAACAAATGATGTCTACATTGCCAAGTAGATATCCTTGATAGCTTTTATTTATTTATCTTTTGCTGTGACAACTTAAAATTGCTGAATTTTTTTTTATGTCTGTGTTAAAGTTGTTTACTGAAATCACTTTTTTTTTTAATTATATGAAAAGTTTATGTGAAGAATGTGTGAAACATTTTGCATAAAATTTTAATTTTATTACGTGAAGAGAGAGAATGATTTTAAATAAAACCATTTGTATTGGCACATTGTTTGATGAAATCAAATTTATGTACGTCTATGTAAAGTTTTACTAAGCAAAAGATTTATACTTGTATTTTAATAACTGAAGTTTCTCTTATATATAAGAGACTTTGAAAATTACGGGGTTTTAAAAGATTTAACCTTTGATAATAAATAAAACTTATTTCAGTTAACAATAGCAAATGAAAGAACAAAGCGTTTTTAAGGCGGAACATTAAAAAAAATAAATAAAAAAGCATGTCTTCCCAAAATTCGTTATTTGATCAGCGGGATATACACAATCCAAATGCCTGATATCAAATTTGTATGCGACTGGCTGGATAAATTTTGAGCTTGATTTTGTGTGGTAAAGATGTCAATAGTGAACAAAACGCTCAATATAATAACGGCACAGTGCTTAGAAAAAAGAATAATAATTACGTTACATATCTGTTGCAATAAGTAATAAGTCGACTTAAGCTCAAAACGAGTTAATAGAGCATTATTGTAAATTTACCACTCCACAAGCACTTTCATCAGCGTAATTTAACAAAATTTTCCCAGTTTGTAATGAATTTTACACAATTTTATTTAAAATAATAACTCGTTGAACTGCGCTTGATAGTTTGTGAAATGTAAAATAGTTTATTCGTAATATTAGAAGCTACATAACGTATATAATATTCGCCCTAAAAAAGCGAATTCGTTTTTAAAAATCAACTTCAAAATTTAAAAATGTTCCCTGTTCAACTACAAGACCAGAATTACGCACTGTTGCCGTATTGGCACAGATATATGATTCGACCTTTTATACATATATTTATTAGTTATAATTATTTAAGCTTAAGCTTATTTTATTCCTACATGTGTTACAATTTTATTAATTATTATTTATTATTATCTGAATACCCTTCAGTTATCTTCTTCAGGGGAGAAAAGAATTATTTAATTGACAACAGAAAATACAAAATTTAATATCAGTGTATTTTAGTTGCACGTTATTGTTAACCAAATGAACACATTTTTCCTAGTGGGCTCAAGTTCAAATCTCATCAGATCCCATTAGAGAATGATTTTTATTTTTATGCTTTTTTTTTTTAATTTTGTAAAGACATCAAGCTTGAATAATACCAAATGAAAATTGCATGTTTACTTTTTTTAAATCTCTAATTTTTTATCTGGGTATAGTTTTTTGTTGCAAAATATCATTAAAATTTTTTTGCGTCTTTCATACTTCGGGCACTAAATTCGACACATTTTACGTCTCAAAGTTTTGACAATGAGCGGTGAAAATGTTATTAATGCCAAAACGTCCTTATATTTCATTCCGATATTCGATTTCAACAACCACTCGCTTCAAAATCTCGTTTAAAATAACACTAAACACATCAAATTTTGATATCAAGCATGAGCGTTAAATTAAAAATGAAACATTTCTGATACTCCATCCAACAATATCTGTGACACACACACGAGTATAAACTAGTTTTCACCAATGAAACCACAATGCTTGATAAATACTTTGATCGTGTATATTTCCCTCAAAAAACAGTATCTAAACAATCGGGCTTTCGAATAACAATCCCCTCATATAACAGTGTCGCGACAATTGAAGCAATCGCGAAATGCGAAACACATCAACTTGGTGCCAGAGTTATTTTTGCCCTGATTGAATCATGTTGGTGAGCATGACGTGGTTCCAAAAAAGTTTACCGACAATTACAACGGAAAATATTGCGTGTGTGTGCGCGGCAGCAAAGCAAATAAACTAATCCATAAAGGAAGGATCTTTCATATGAATTTATGCATGAAATGCATTCCAATTTCAATTATTTCCATTGAATTTTTTTATTTCACTCAGGTTAGGTTTAGGTTAGGTTGATTGGAGGGGTGTGATAGCCCATGTCATACGACATACACTTAAGCCAGTGAAGGCTTGTTGTGCGCTCCCTTTAATTATCAAACACAACTGCTAGAGATCTGCGGCAGGATTCGAACTTGGGACCCTCGCACTACGAGTCTAGTACACTACCTACTAGTCTACGAAGGTCAGTTCACTTAAATCTTCTTGATAATAAATTAAAATTGCTCAACTGACTCTTTTACTTTTTAAAGTTTGGGTGAATAATTATACTTTTGTGTTTTTATTGATTACAAATAGAAAAATATGATTGAGTTCTGTTTGAATTCTCATATAGTATTATTTGTAGTCTGTGGCATAAGTATACGAGCTTGAATGCTTTTCAATCATGATTTGGCTAAAAGGGTACTAATGATTTGGTTAGCGCCAATGAAATGCAGGCATATACTTAAGCCAACAACAAACAATAAAATATTAAAATAATTAAATATGTATGTATATTTAAATTTTGACATACCTTTTCCGTAAAGGAAAGTCAAATAAAAAAGTTTTTCATTTTAATATTTTATTTACTACGTTCTAACAGAAAGATATGAAAAAATCGATTGCATTCATATTGAAAGTTTGTATGTATTTAGATTTTTATTCGTTTTAATTTGTTTGTACCAAGAATAATTTTAAAATATAGAATTTTTTTATATTGTGAAATAAATTTATAGGGATTGGAGAGGGACAGCGGAGCTCAGGCGAGGGTTCGAGGTTCAAGGTTTATTTTAAAGCTACCCGATTGCTTGAAGGAGGGCGAATAATCTCATTGGTACTTATGTGATCGTCAGCGTTATTAATTCACTGGAGGCATGCTAAAATATTTCAATTTTATATTGTTATTACAATGGAATGCGCTCTTTTTGCGACAACACGTTTTTCATTAACACCACATCCATTTCCCATTAGAGAATTTGTTCTAAAAGGTTTCCGTGTGGAACATGTGCTCTGTAGAGATCTTTGCTATCACTGCGAAATTGCAATAGGCGCAGGCGGTTGGTTATAATTTATAACTACCTCACTTGGGTGGTGTTTGGTCCTTTTGTGCGGCCCGAATGAGAATATGATGAGGAATCTTAGATTATATGTATCCTCATGCGATTCGGTATTAAAGCAACCTGATTCTTGAATAAAGAAGTTTATTTCTTTGATCTTCCAGTCCAATAGATTCAGGTATATAAGATAGTGGAATATTAAATCTTCCACTGAGTGCATTTAGAGAAGAGTGTTCTGTCAGTGGTTACCAGTTTCGCGACTTGTGTAGTCGGTTCTGGTGATCATCTAGTTTAAGCTTTTATATACAGTTTTTGCTGTACAAATGATTTACAGCTTTTCAAGGGACACCCACTAGCCAGCCGATAGACCAATCCTTCCTTCTTTTGCTAACTCATCTTCTGTATTGGTATGGGACGTAGCGTGTCCGTGCATCCAGAAAATCTTTTAAGCTGGAATGTTTCGCCAACTAACTTGAAGATGTTCAGCATTATCGTACCGGCTTAAATGTTGTAAACCTTCAAATGATTTGACCAAATATTCTGTAGTACCATTGACAGTTCGCTGCTCTTTTGGAGCTGGCAAGATACACATCTTTTATCGTGCTTTTCAAAGGGAAAGGTATACATATATACAAATTCTAACTCAGCAAAGGCAAATCCCAACTCAGTAATTGTTATGAGTTGAAAAGCATCAAGTTTGTGATTGTGCTTTATTAAATATTTTAAATACAACTTCGAAAGCTGTTATCGCTAATAAAGTAACAGAAACTAAAGCATTATTTTTAAAATTGTTGAAATATCATACTGAAAACTGCTTACTTTCAAATTATAGAATCTCTGAGACATGATGCCATTCGATTAAGTGAATATTATCGGGGGAAACAAATTACATTTTTGTTCTTAATTTTAATGAACACAAGTATTTTTCAAGGGACTTAAAAAAATTTAAATTGTTGAGGAGATTCAAATTAACGATTTTCAGATTATCGATAATAGAGTGTATAAGGTTTTTATAGATTTATGGTTTAACACACATGTAGGACGACTGCGGCTGCGCAGCTACACGCTTCCGTGTAGTCAAATATTTAATTATAACGAAAACGGCAGCAATATTATGAGCAGATATTGAAGTTTTACGCATAATAAAATTTGCATCCGCTTTAAACTTCTTGACTGTTAATGCATTTATAAAATATTCAATTTTGTGAAATAAAATATTTTAAGCTTTTATAAAGGGTGCTCCTACCAAAAGGTACGTAGTTAATTTTTTGTTGGAACCACATATCGGCCATGTCCATATTCTCGGTTTCTGGCCACGAGAAGTCCGCTGTTATCTCGTGATAGCGAACACCATTCCCGGTAACTGCTTGGTCGACCTCTTTTCGGCTCGATAACGCCGCCAGCCCATAAACCGCACCAAACAGTCACTCTTTGTAAATGCATCGGCTTTTCAACAGTCACTCGTGGAAGCTCATTTGCTCAAATGCGACAATTCTGCTTGTTAACGAATTTGAAATTGTACTTCTTTGTAAAGTCACCATTCATTTCTGTTTGTTCAACCAACCACTCGGCGTATTGACGACGCTTGAAATGGTCATTAGGCTTCACCTCTTGAGTCAATTGAACCTTGTAGGCGGGTAAATTCTAATCTTTATTCAAAATTCGCATCAGTGATGTTCAATTGTTGGTCACGACGACGAGTTGAGGTTGACGGTTTTTCTGCCACACTATCGCAAACAACAGCGTTATTTTCCGGAGAACAAACTGGGCGAGGATGCACAAGTGTTTTCACATTTCCTACAGACCCGGTTTGCTGAAATTTGCGCACAATTTTCCCGATTTTGGACACACTTGATCGATTATGCTGACCAAAAAAATCACGAAATGCACGGAATGCTCAATTGTGTACCTCTCCATGATTGAATTTGTCAAACAATGAAACAAAGATGTGTCGAGTTAAGTTGGGCAATAAACTTGACGTTAAGGTCTGGCTCACAATTAACATCGTTCATTATGATTGGACCATCCTTTATATTTCCCATTTTTTATTATATTGACAACACTACTGTCGCTTTCGCAAATAGAAATTGGTCGAAGCTGCCGTGGTCGTGTAGCTTGTCAATATAATCATCGCCATATAAAAATGTGTACGAGTATATTATTTTGACATATTGTGATCGGTAGCCTACTGTCGTAATATGTGTGAAAAGCATTAATTATATAAATTCGTTGCCAATAAGATAAACTTTTAGTCAACGTGAACAAATAAAGAAAATATAATGAACAAAGTGCGACCTCAGTGATTGTTTTTGCTTAAACGACGTTTCTTTTAGAACATTTTGCTCTTTTATTTGTTTCTCTTTTAAATGTCTGCTTTCTTCAATTTCTGAACACATACTGCCGCACTGATGTCTCTCTAAAAGAAAAAAAAAAACATTTTTGAGAAAAACCTTCCAATGAGGGGCCGTAAATTACGTATACGCCACGTTTGACAAAAGTGCAAAGGGAAGTATTTATATATTTGAAAAATGCATGACTATTATTTTTGTACCCACTCCCTGTGTGAAAGTCAATAAATTAACAGAAAAATTTTCTTCGAGGGCAAATAGCCCACAAAATATGTGACTGTTGACGTTTCTCATGTATTAATTTTAAGCGCAACCACAGTAGGTCGGGTTCGGATTTTTTTTATCAACTGTTGATTCAATTGCAAAATGTGATAAAGGACCAAACCTATCAAATTTATCACGGTATTGAAAGACAGATTGTGTATTGAAATCGGAAGAAGGAAAAACGTGTTTAATTCTTAAATCTATGTCATACATTTTTAAATAATTTCGCAGTTTTATTATATTTATTATCGAGATATTATTTCAATAGTTTCTATTTGATGCCCTTATCGATTTTCTTTTCCTCACAATTTTTATTTTTCCCAAGAATACATATTGAGTACGGTTGCCATTCCGAAGATTTAGTGTTTTTTAACAACCAAATAGTCGAACTTTACCTCGTAGCATATTTGTAAGGAAATGTTCGTAATGAATGCTTTGCTTTAAAAACTTACTAAAGTAGAAAAAATTAAAAAAAAAGTTGTTAAAGAGCTTTTAATCTTCCATGAAGGACGATTAATGGCAACAGTGATATTGAGCGTTCTTCATATGTCCACCAACGATTTCACTCTTTTGATATCAGATAGTTTGTAGTCTGCTTTGTTGTAAGAAGCTCATGTTTATTTGTATTTTTTGTACATCTCGCTTGTTATTTGAAATATGAATATTAGTTTGAATCCTCGATCACATGAACTTCGACTCTAAGGTATAGGTTTAAGATTATAAAATGTTAAATTACGGTCAAATATCTCTAGTGTTATGGCAGATAGTAAAACATATTTTTTCATATTTTCTTCACAAAGAAAAGAGAGGTTATTGTAAAAAAGTACCTTTTATACTTTTTATAAAATTAAAAGAAAACTTCCCTCAAATATTTATGTATATTGAAATTAAAAATAATTTTTAGTTTTGTGTTTTGAATATAGCAAATGTTTGAAATTCTTTTTTATTTAATTGGCCATTTTTTTTAATTTTAAGAAAAATTTCGTTTAAAATAGAACACAAATATAAATTTAAGCTTTTTGGAACAAAAGTTTATTTAATGTAAAAAAATGATAAATCCTTTTCAATGTTTATTGCTTTGATTGTTCGCTGATTTATATTTTTTAACATTATTTCTTGCCTTAAGACCCACTGTGCACTCACCAGATAGTTATTTTCTGTACTTTTGTGATGAAATATTTTATGCAACTATTTAAGCGTTCGCATGCAAGCAATTTACATCCAATAAAATTTATTATTTAAGTAAAGGTAACAAAAGGAAGAATAAGTGCGAAATTAAAATAGTCCTTGTAACAGTAGAGAAAAGTGTTTTTGGAAATTTTCTATAGTCTATATCAAACGAAAAAGATGATGCAATGGAATGCCCAGCAAAAAATAATAATTATTTAGAAAGTTTTATAAGAAAAAATTCCGTTTACTATTTCGTCACAGGGAAGGCACTGAGGAAAATTTTTAACATGTTGGCGCTTACAAAGCTGCCGCATAATATTTTTGGTTTGCTGGGTTATCGAATGCCCTAGGGCGGCCCAGAGTAAATGTATGAAACACTGCCTGGCGTTTGCTTTGTTGTAACTGACTTAGTAAGGAATGCCATTAAAAAAATAAAAGAGTAAAATTTAATTGGCTGCACAATGCAAATTTCACTTAAGATTTTATTAAAATATCAGTAAAAATCAATAGAGAGCCAAACTGGGAAATGTTTGCTTTAAAAAAGATAATAGAAAATATACAAAAATAATTTGTTTAGTAACAATAATTCTAGTTGCTTATTTTAATATTTTCACAAGTCGTTTTGAGCAATTACAATAAAAGGTCGAGTAAATATTGTCTCCAGATTTTTTCGGTTGTATATTTTTGTGTGAAAAACTTTGATTCGCTCATAGAACGATTAACTTTTATTGTGAGCAACAAAAAAAAAAAAAAAAAAAAAAAATTGAAAGAAAAGGACACAGACTTTAAAAGTTGTCATTAAAATAACTGCTATTGCAGGAAATTGGACTTGTATAAATTATTTTCTATATAAGATTAAACAATTTTTTTATTATCATTATAAATTCTAAATTTTCTTATTTTCTATTATAAGGCTGCCATAAATAAGTACTTTATCTCTTTTATTTTGCAATTGAACTATAATGGTTTAAATGATTAGTTGGGGAGAATATATCAAATAATAAATTGCACTATAAAATATTTAAAATAAAGATTTTATTTTTCGTTTTGCCTGATAAATATAATCACTGACACTTAAATTGTGCTTAATTGTATAGAAGTTGTAAATTAAATAAAATAGATTCATATGGAATATAAATTGTTTGTTGTTCTATTTTTATAAAATCATTCCAAGCGTAATATGATTTTGAATTTTGTGATAATCATATACAATATAGAATTCTCATATTGATTTTGAATGAATTGTTGGCATATGGAGAGCTACAACAAACAATAATATTTTAATATAAATTGTTAAAATCCCTAATTAGCTTTTGATAAATTATTAAACAGTTGAAACGTGCATTTTTATTGAATTAATGCAAAAACAAATTTTAATACTTCAATATGAATTTTAAATTTATTTTCACTACTGAATATGTGCCATTACTAAATAAATATATTTCACCTTTGGCAAATAATTACTTTTTGAAATCTATATCTTAATATTCGACAGTTATGATAATTAATTATAGTGTTAATTATATTCTTCTGTCATGTTGTGACTCTATACTTGAATAATTTAATGGCAAAATAATTAAATATTAATATGTTAAAATATTTATCACGCAAACAACTCACAGCCATGCAACTGCCGCATTTTACCACAGACAATTTGTATTTAAGCAAATACAAATTGAACAGGGAACCTAAAATTTATTTTTATTTTTTTTTATTAAATCTAATGTGGTTGATTTTTTTTATTGACTTACTATTTTCGGCTAAAAGCTTCTTCTTTATTTATTTTTTTCTCTAATGTTCGAAAGGGCAGAAATTTCAAAAAAGTCTCTTAAGGAGTTTAATGCACTTATGGCATCTGGGGGTGTTGTTTTTGCTACAATTATATCATCTTCATCAGATTTCTGTTGCCTGTCAAACTCATGATATCTTCATCATACAAAATCGGATATAAAAAGGAACATCTTTATCTAATATTGTCAAATTACACGGTAAAAGTCCGCATTGAAACTTCAAACGAAAATAAATAACCGGGGATAATCGCTCAAACAAGAGAATTTTACTCTTTCATTTTACATAAACTTTTAACAAATATCCTGAAGATGGTACTCGACGAGTACCGAAATATCCATAAATATTAAAAAGACCTTAAGCTTTACAAATAAATTAAGTTTATTAATTAAAATAAAGCGGTCAAAAAACTGGAGCATATATTTTTAACTTTCTTTTTGCAAACACATTTAAAGCGAATATCGGCAGAATAAACACACGGACAACTGATGTAATGGACTTAAAAAATCTTCTTTTTATTGAAGATCTCGGAGTATTGATGTTCTCCGCTAATTGAGTCATTTATAATCCATGTCTATCTGTATTTATATTGTTTTATATATTTATAAATGAGCTTGAGATCCAATTCTTTGTAAAAAGTTTTAAATTTAGTTGATCTATATTTTTTCTCCACTGAAGATCTCACACAAAGGCTTATGGCCACACTGGTTTAAATAAATTTAGAATTTTTATTAAAATAATAAATGATTCGCTCGAGAGACTTTGTCGTCAACATTTTTTGAAAAAACTTTTTTTGTGTAAATAACTCCGAATTGTCAAGTCGACTTTCGAAATAAATTCACTTTTTTATAGCGTAGACAGACGACAGCGTTAATTTGCATTAGAAGCTCACTAATGTGAATTAAAATTTAACGCTGACAGACGACAGTTTCTGCATTTAGTAAACAGCTGTTTGTTTGTCAACTAATTTTTTTGGCATTTACATCGAAATCAAATGGATAGAAGGCAAAAAGTACGATTAGCAGCTATGCTGTTGGTGAAAAATCACTATATATTTGAAAGAAAGTTGAAATTACTTTTGCTGAAACTGCTCCATAATGTAAGAATTGTACATGCACTAGCAACCATAAATCTGAACGTGTTGCTACAACTTGGGATAGCAAGAGGACAGTCTGAAATAAGAGAAAGGCAATTGTGGAAATTTGTAGGTTTAATATTTTCCAAAAGTTTGTGAAAAAGTTCAAAATATGGAGAGGATGAATACCAACATGAGGCTTTGTATTCCACTCGATAAGAGAGTGGCAATAGCATTGCCATATTGAAAAAGCTAAATTCAGTATAAATTCAGTCTGATTTCGTGCATTTATATCAAACCTAATACACATTGCGATGGGGATAATTCACAAGTTAATTTGAATTAAGACTGCTAATGCAAATTAACGCTGTCGTCTGTCTACGCTATTAGGCTTTGCATCTAATGCCGTAAATTTTATTACATTCTAGGGATAGTCTGCCAACGTGTCCGCCAATATTCCCTCTTATTATGATTGTCGCGTCGACGTCACATCAAGTCGACTGTAAAAAAAGACACCAGTTCTGAACTCCTTGTAAGTGGATGCAGTTGTTAATTTTGAAATCATCAATAACAGCAATTTCACACTGATCGGGCAGAATCTGAAATGGTGTGGAAAAATTGATAGTCTTATCCCCTTCCGTGTTTCGAACTCGGTAAAAATATATTATTTTTTTGAGAAAGGGAACTACTCTTAAACACAGATGCCTTTTTTCCAGCCAACATTCCAGACAATTTCTAGTTTGTAACACTGTGTAGGTTATTCCGTGGGGCCAGTGAAATTTTAAGTGATATACCCTTTTTTGTGACTTTTTAAAAACGAAAAATTATTTTAAAGCTGAAGTCCATTGGACGTGAATTTGCGTTAACGCTTCCTACTCATCCTACGCTATATTCTGCATTACAAGTTACATGCGACGCTTTCTTTAGCATTGAAGTTAATGTATGTACATATGTATGTATATATATGGGAATTGTTATTCCTTGCTATAAAAATCAGCTAACATGTTGTTTTGCACGCCGCTTCTGACTGCTACTGAAGTGGAAATTAGACTTAGTTTTTTCTTCTGCGCTTCAAAATATCCTGGGCATTTGTGCTCCTGAAACATTTAACAACACTGAAGTGCAAAACGCGTGTTGTGGACTTTTACCATAAAACAGCTGAGTCAAGCAGTCCAGTTACTTTAGTTGCAAATTGTTACTAGTAAAGCGATCATTTATTTTTTCCAATTTTTTACGTTACTCTCTCGCTACAAGCATTTAGTGGAAATGTAATGGAACACACCTATTATCTCATTTCTAAAGAGAAATAAAAAAGTGGAATTAAAAATGTTTAATGAATAACTAAATTATGTACATAACATGCATAGTAAAATTGCGCCCGTCTTGATAATATTGTCATTAAAATAAACTATTTAATCGATGTTCTACACACCTGTGTAAATCGACAGTTGGTAGCACTTTTTTATGAGCAAAGGTTGGTAGCAGGTGTTGTAGTGTTAAATGTTGGTAGCACTTGTTTTTTTTTCCTAAAATGGGGGCGATTAGTTAAAAATTAATGGCATAATGTGAAAAAATGGCTTAATAGAGATAATAAACATGGGCATACAAATGAGACAATACAAAGCCAAAGATTCATACAAGTAATTTATAAAGGACATTATCATAGAATAGTTTTATGTAGTATGTACTTACTTATGTATGTACATACACCCAGCAGCAAAAATCTACGTACATGCCTTTGATATTTGCTCAGAATTAAAAAAAGAACAACATTTTGTGTAAATTAATAGCAAATTCAGTTTTATTTGTTTGTTAATATTATATATAAAATAATTTGTACTTAGTTTAAACAAAAACAAAAACAATAGTTCATAACAACAACGAAAACTAACAGCCTATTCAAAATGGCATATGCAAAAGTCTGCGTACAAAAATATTTTGTAATGTATCTTGTTGACAAAAATTTTAGTAAAAACAAATTAGTATGAAGTTGGATATCCTTTTCGTTGGAGAACCTCCGCCAAACGTTTTGGCATAGAATCGACCAGCTTCGACGTTTCTTCAACGGAAATTTTGTTCCATTCTTCAATCATCACATTTTTTAATGTTTCTTTTGAAGAAATTTTGTGCTGTCGAATACGGCGATCCAATAAATCCCATAAATGTTCTATGGGATTTAGGTCTGGGGACTGCGGTGGAGTTTTGAGCTGTTGTGGGACATTGTAGAGCAGCCAAACCTTGGTATTATGAGCCGTATGCTTTGGGTCGTTATCTTGTTGAGACAAGTAATCGTTACCCAGGTGCAATTTTTCTATGCTTGGCCGCAAATTTTCTTTTAATATATCAAGATATACTTTAGTATCCATTGTAGAAGGAATAAAAACTAAATTTCCTACTCCTTGGTAAGACATGCATCCCCACACCATGCAACCGCCTCCGCCATGTTTTACAGTTGCACTTAAATTCATAGGATCAAGCGCTTTCCCTGGTTTGCTGTTTGCCCTTAACACCAAATATGCAAAACTTGCTCTCGTCGGTAAATAAAACCTTTTGCCAGAATTCTTTTGGCTTATTAATATATGTATAAAAACCAGGGAAGGCGCTTGTTCCTATGAATTTAAGTGCAACTGTAAAACATGGCGGAGGCGGTTGCATGGTGTGGGGATGCATGTCTTACCAAGGAGTAGGAAATTTAGTTTTTATTCCTTCTACAATGGATACTAAAGTATATCTTGATATATTAAAAGAAAATTTGCGGCCAAGCATAGAAAAATTGCACCTGGGTAACGATTACTTGTCTCAACAAGATAACGACCCAAAGCATACGGCTCATAATACCAAGGTTTGGCTGCTCTACAATGTCCCACAACAGCTCAAAACTCCACCGCAGTCCCCAGACCTAAATCCCATAGAACATTTATGGGATTTATTGGATCTCCGTATTCGACAGCACAAAATTTCTTCAAAAGAAACATTAAAAAATGTGATGATTGAAGAATGGAACAAAATTTCCGTTGAAGAAACGTCGAAGCTGGTCGATTCTATGCCAAAACGTTTGGCGGAGGTTCTCCAACGAAAAGGATATCCAACTTCATACTAATTTGTTTTTACTAAAATTTTTGTCAACAAGATGCATTACAAAATAGTTTTGTAAGCAGACTTTTGCATATGCCATTTTGAATAGGCTGTTAGTTTTCGTTGTTGTTATGAACTATTGTATTTGTTTTTGTTTAAACTAAGTACAAATATTTTTATATATAATATTAACAAACAAATAAAACTGAATTTGCTATTAATTTACACAAAATTTTGTTCTTTTTTTAATTCTGAGCAAATATCAAAGGCATGTACGCAGATTTTTGCTGCTGGGTGTATGTATCTCGCGGGCACAGGATTGTGAGAATTTTTTTATAATTATGTACATAAGTATGTACATGCTTACATAAGTATGTAAATACATAAGTACATATATATGTATGTATGTACATATAATTTATGATTAACTTTTTTTCCAAAAATTATAACGGCATGCTTACACACATAAGTATACCATGTACATATATATAAGTATGTATGTATGAACGCATACATACATAAGTATGTACATATGTACATCCATATATAGAGACATACTTATGCATGTACATACATACATATCAGCTTTATTGTTGTGTTCTAATTAATTTAAAACCATTTGATAACTTCAATTTAAATGAGGTACATACAATTTTGTATATACTTATGTATGTATGTATATAATTATTTCTTCTATGTAGGGTACAAGAAACGGATGGCTCTTATTTTGAAAATTTCACATCATTGGGATGGAAGCGGGAAAACCGTCGCATGTCGGCCACGCGAGCTGCTGAAGCACGCGCCGAAGCCCACCATGAGAATGAACGGGAACCGCCCCATATCTCTGAAGATTCCATTGACAAACAAGAGGAAAATGAAAAATTGTATATGGAAGTGTTACAAACGATTGCCAATACAGTAGGTGCACCAGCACCAGGAGGACAGGTAAGAATACCCATACAGGCACGCACACACAATCAAATAAATACAAACACACACACGTACGCGATAAAAAAAACACGCACACATTTTACTCGGACCATTTAAAAAATATTAAAAGTGAAAATATTGAAAATAGCCAAAAAAGTAAATTAAGACTGATAAGGACTAAATGCAACAAAAGCAAAATAAATTAACACAATAAAAAAAATCTTTCATCTCTTTTATCTGTATATGGTGTCCATTTGTTAAAAAAGAGTCATTGTTAAGCCAGCTGCAGCCGGCCTTGTTAAAATCATTAAAAATCTTAAATGGCTTAACGTTTGATTTTTATGGCGATTGTTTCATCGTATAGACCCAATTCAAAAAGATTATGACACGTTATTTAAAAGTGTTGGTTTGTTCTTATTGATTCAATTATTGTGTATTCATAGACGTTGTCGAAAAACATTTTCGGCCGAAAGCAAGAAAATAAAAACAACGAAATATATTTTCTTGCATTTTTAATGTAAATAACACAATTATTGGCATATTGAATTTCTTGTTTGTTTTGCGAGCGTTATAAAAGAAATATTTGTTATAAAAAATAAGACATTACAAAATGGTTGGCAAAATTAACATCTACCAAAGAAGACCGTTGTGACCGTCCCTTTGTTTTACTTGGGGAAAATGTTGACTCTATTTAATTATTTTAAATTAACACACACTTTAAAGTCTTGTTAGTAAAAACACTGAACTTTACGTTCTTTTTTTTATAAAAAATGTGCAACATTTTTATTCTCAATTGGCAAAGAAAATTAATTCAACAATCTCCTTTAGAAAGTTTTAATCTCTTAAAATATTAAATGCTCTCTTCCACTAAATTTGATTTGAACCTAGAAAAGAAAATGGTACTATAATTTTCACAAAAAGATTTTCATGCAGGACGAATCGTTGCTGACATTGAATAAAGCAATATGTATTAACGAAAGTTACAGCTGGCACCGACTCCTTCATATAGACCCACCAGAATTTCAGCGATAGAATATACCATGTTGGCTTTGAGGATACAGTTCGTTTCCGGTTTATTGGAATAAATTTCTGACCCCAAAAAATCTTGCAGAAGAATCAGCAACAAAAGTCGAATCACATGATCTTGGCTTATAGTTCATATTAGCTCACGTTATTCATGCAACATGTAATTTGTGGTCGCTTACCGTAATCCCGCTATGCTGAAAACGTATGTCATCCACCTCCATATCGTTAAAAATTAAGTCTACAAAAGTTCAAGTTTTTGGGCGGGGGCAAGGAAATTGATTGTCTTGAGGTCTTTCGCAGACTTTTGCATAATAAGCGTGGGCTAATTTTCTCGGAACATTTCATGTTCCTTGAACGAACGGATATTTACTTACTGTGTACTGTTAGTCAACCATGCGTTTTAGAATCACAATTGTTGAATAAATTCGACCTTTACCAATTTCTAACGTCAGTTTAACTCTAGCCGGGATTTTAATATAATTCTACTTATTGATTCGATCAGACAAGCGGAAAATACATCAATTATAAAAAAGGTATAAAAGTCTTCCAACGGCTGAACAGGTTTTCTTGATTTATAACTAAGAACATCCTTAAAGAAGAAAAAAACAAAAGAAAGATCATGCGAAGAACAAATTCAATAAACCTGCAATGCCACATTGTGTATCCACCCACATACAAAAATACATACATACATACGTTAGGATTGTTGTATGCATCTGTTTTTGGCATCGGGTGTTAAAAGGCAAACGAAATGTCTACATCAAGGCGAACGGTAGTCCCCCAGACTTACTATTATTTTATTATTATTTTATTTTTTTGCTTCAAACAAAATGTTTTTTGTTGCCTGCTGTTCATTTGAATTTTCAAGAAACAGTAAAATATGTTCCATAATGCGCCATAAAGGCGTACAAAGATGTAGAGTAATAATGAATTAGTACTAAAATATGGTGTATAAATATTGTATTTTAAATTACTGCATCAAAGTTAATATTAGATTTTGCTGATGAAACGCATCAAGTTTTTGTGGTTGTGGTCAAGTAATAAATTTTTATTGCATTGCTACCATACGAGAGCAGTTTACAAAATGTTTGAAAATATTTAAAAACAAATCGCAAAAAATCTTGAAACATTTCAATAAAAACGAATGCAAGTTTACATGTTTCAACCATTTCAAATTATTTTTAATATAAAAAAATATAGCATTTTTTATAGAAATCGAAAAAATTCCAAAATTCTAAATTAAGTTGAGAAATATATATATATATATATATATATATATATATATATATATATATATATATATATATATAAAATAGGATGTGTGTATGTATGTATGTATGTATGTATGTATGTATTTATGTATGTGTGTAACGTAATGGCTCCAAAACGGCTGGGCCGATTTTGACGAAATTTTCAAGGAACCTTCAGAATACTCGGCCGGGTGACACTGTGAAGTCTGATTTTCGGTCTGTGGGCGGAAGGGCGTGGCAAAATCCAATTTTCATATTGCACCAATGACATATACATATATTTATTTTTTGTGCTTTTTTATTTTATTTTACTTTTTTTTGGAAAGCCGTTGTCATGTTCTTCAAAACGAGATATCAAACTCTTAAATCGGTTATGTAGTTCCGAAGATATTTACAAAAAACCTATGTTAATAATGATTCAATATCAAAATTTTAAAACTTTCGCAAAGTTGCATTAAAAAATCCGAGTTTTCGGTTTATTTACAAAATATTTACATCATTCGATAACACAAGATATTCCACGCTTACTAAGGTGCAACATTGTACAAAAGTTAAAGATCTATACATATAAAACAGGATATATATATATATATATATATATATATATATATATATATATATATATATATATATATATATATATATATATATATATATATATATATATATATATATATATATATATATATATATATATATATGTAACGTATGGACTCCAAAAACTTTATGATATGTATTCCATGGATTTTTATTTAAAGGCCGTACATTTCGTTAAACGCTCAATTGAAATCGTATGGTAATATAACTTTTGGGCTGTTTGCTTAGGGCCAGCAACGCGGACGGGGTCAGCTATATGTACATAAAAATTACGTGTATGTTCGTGATCGCTAAACTCAAAAACTACTGGACCGATTTTGACCAAGTGAGGAGTGTTTCTGTGTAGTTTGAAGTTCGCCCGACTGATGGCCCAATATTTTGTTTTTTGTGTTTTGCCCAATAGAGATTAGCGCGATAAGCCTATGCTGCGTTTTGCTGAAGGTGTTGGGTCCTTAATCAGCGTGTAGTGGGGTTAATTAGCCCGATACCGGTATTTGAACAACAATTGCTATGTCGATTTAGTGCAAATTTGAAGGCAAAACAACGTTTTTCCGGGTCAGCTAGTTCAATATAAAATTCATAAGATGCCGTCCATGCACGACATTTTTATCTCTGAACATAAACATTAACATTGTTAACAAGTTTATGTTCTGAGGTGGAGAACACGTACTTGTGTTTCACCATAACTTTTATACAAGAATTTTGACAGGTTGTGCTTATTATAATTGGCCTTATGTTCGAATAGAAAAATTTTCCAAATTTTTTCTTGCTAGTTGAGGCACTATGTAACGTTCTGAACGGAATTGAGGAGGTTCCGAATGGAATTAAATTTATTCCTACATAAGTACCACTTATCTTTAATCATTTCTTAAAGTTGTCTATTTCGTTTGTTTTTGTACGAAAGTGTGCCATTGGGCTTTACAGCTTTCTTTGCTAAAAAAAACATTATATACACGTGCTCAGATTGCATATTGTGTTGTGAGAATCTCACGTAAAGCACATTAATTTAATTTGTTTCGCAGTTTTCTAATATTTAGAAATATTAAAACACACTAAAGAAGAGAATTACATAAGTATCTCTGATGTAAAGGGTGATTCTTTAGCAACTTTTTTAGCATTACTGTTTTTGGCAGCTCAGCTATTTTCGTGCCACATGGTTATTGATTGTTATTACCAAAATTCATGCTCGGTTAAGAAAGTGCATAGTCCACTTTTTTTTATCGGAAAATTGTTTTCAGCCATGAAGTTCATGTCACACAGCACTCGAAACAATGGCCCAATTGTGAGGCGAGTTCGGTGAACACTTTATTTCCCGTTTGAGGCCGGTCAATTGGCCGCCTAGATCGTGCGATTTAACGCCTTGAGGCTCATGTGTATATGGACAAGCTCGCAACGGTGAACAGACTGGAAGCCAATATTAAAGAATTTCTTCGTAAGATAACGGCCGATATGTTGAGTATGCTTAAATCGGATCCAACGTATAAACCATTTGAGAGTTCTCTAACTTTTATGTTTTTTTTTTATCAAATCCTAAAGCTCTTAAAAAATCACTCTTTACATAGTAGCACATATGTATCTAATAGGCATATAAAATGAATATTAAATGAATTGCTCAATATATCAAAGAAAAGAATTGTCCAAAAATCTTCAGTGATCTGACGCAATGCTGAAATCAAATCCCCCCCATTCGTCTAAATAAATACGGAAAATATGCCAAAAAAGAGAACTGAATAATTCATCAGTCTAAATTTTGGCTGATTATTCATTAAGAACGATCATCCAAAATTTTAACGGACATTCGGTTATTAGAAACATATTAAAACGTTTAAACATTTCACAAAAATTGCACAACAGTTCAGCGTGAACAAGCAACCAAATATAAATAAAAAATTGTCTTTTACAAAATTTTTGGACTGTTTCTTAATATATTCGTCGATTTTCTCTTGCGTGATTAATCCACGTATATGGCCAATATCAGTACACTGGCCAACTGGAATATTATTTAATACCAGAACAGTTTGGAATTTTCATAATTTGAATTTTAGATTTTTACATTCTTTTGAAATTTATCAATTTGAAATTTAAAGTTTAATTTGAAATTTTCACAATATATACATACATAAATGAAATTTTAAATTTCATTTAGAACTTTTTCCACTAAAATACTTAAATTCTTCTTATTACTTTTGTTGTTGGATTTTTTCAATTCAAATATTGTTTGCGTAACCCCACGATCAACTCGTCTAGAGAATTTAGACGGGAATCATTCATAAAATTTAATGCTCTTAAATTAAATATATTAAGTTAAAATTTTAGTTTTTTTTTACCAATTTAGAATTTAAACCTTTTCTCATTTCGAGTTTTACCAATTTAAACTTGAATCTAATTTGAGCTTTTCTCAATATGATAAAAAATTTCCCAATTCGAATTTGGAACTCTTGATTTAATTTGGAATTGTTAAAATTTAAAATTAACATTCTTTCATTGTAAATTTGGAAAAAAAAATTGGTCGAACGTTTGTATTGAAATCTGGATGCGATGACATGGGACCAACTACGACAATGGCAATGCCGACGTACTGAACAAAAAGAATATTTCCGGAGTAGGAAATTTATATGTTCTGAAGAGCATGTTAGCAACCGGGCACAAATCAGGTGGATTGCAAAACTTCTTGTCGGGTTTGATCCTGAATTTACTCAACCCGCACCTATTTGGCTGGTGCCATAGTACATTAATAGACTAGTACATTAATAGACTAAAATAAACTTAAAGAGAAAGAGGAGATGGTCCTTAAATTCTAAGACTGAAGGACACAAGTATACAATTTTTTTCTCTCAATTTGCTCTGTTACTCTACATACTGTTTTGATATCTCTTAAGGCCCTGCCTTTCTATAACTAATCTCTTTGCCGCTAACATAAGAGGACCCCAAATTTTGCGTCCAACCGAAAAAGTGAAATTTATTTTAATTTTCAATGTAAAAGTTTGAACGAAATTTAAAAACTTAACATTTCTAAACGTTTGAAATTCATATGGAAAAAATCGCAATTTTAAATGAATTCCTCTTATTTTCAGTGCATAGTTCAAACATTCAAAAACCTTTTGTTTTACTAAATAAAACCTCTAAAAACTTCATGTACGATTTATGTTTGGAGAGAAATAAAAATATTGAATTTTTTTTACTTTTACTATTATTTATTCATTTTATATTAATGGGAATTCAAAAAGCAAAAAAACAGTGCCGATAACAATAAAATTTTACAGAAGAATTTAAACGTACATTTGTGACCGCTGAACGTTAGTGGTAATTTATGAGTGAAGATCTTTACTTTTTTCACATTTTTCACAAATGCAATGAATTTTTATGTAATTTCCATCGTGACATCGTTGAGAATTTTTCAGCTCCCTTCTTTAGGATAAGGCACTACACCGTCCAGTCTAATTTTAGGATCAACTTTAATCCACCTTTTAGATTTTTTTGTTCTTAAATTGCTCTAAATGAACATCGGAAATAATCATTTGATTGTAGGAATATGTAGCGAATAAATTGTCATAATTTTTTATATTGACAGTAATTATAATTATAAAAAATTAACGTTCACATTTGCGGCCAAGTGCTGAAGAGGCTTAATTTATAAAAACAGGCAGTCAATTCTTAATCCTGAATTGCTGGATTTAATTTTCTCAATTGAAATTTCAAATTCTCAACTTTTCTTCCTAATATTATTGATAATGTTCTCAATTTGTATGAAAAGTAGGGCAGCTGAAACCCGTCATTAAATTTTTATATTTATATTTGTTTAATAATACATTGATTATTCTCATTTAATTGCTGAATTATTTGTTTTTAATTAAAAGACTTAAAATTAAAACAAACAGATCTTTAAAGTGTATGATGATTATTGGAGCTGCCACTACTATTGTTCTAATTTTTACTGTAACGTACATATACTTTTGATAAGGACATCGGCATTTGATTTGTGCACAAATTTTTGTAGACATAGTAAATAATAAACCATTAATGTGCGTGCGGATTAGTTTACCCAGACAGTAAATTCAAGGCAAAAATCTAAATATAGACATTTTCTAGATGAGTTGGCTGTGGGAGTTCAAATATTTTTTTGAAGAAAATTCAAACAAGAAAAAAAAATAAATGTATATAATCATAAATAAAAAGGCGTCTTAGTATATAAATAATATAAAAGATGACTTGTAGCAACTTGTAGCAACATTTTATGACTCACTTTTCCAGACCATAGAAACAAAAACGAAATAATTTATGAAAAATAAGTATTCAATACAAGTCATTATGACAAAAAAAAATTTTAAAAGCAATTTATTCCATTTAAACGCTTTTATTCTCATTCAATTATTATTCTTTTTTTTTTTTTCTTTTTTACGCTCCCAAACCATTTTCTCCGCCATTAGTATACCCATTATAAAGAGGAAATGTATTTGCATGCCCAACGTGCATTTGGCATCAGTCCAGATCGTCATTATCGCCTGTTGCATGCAACAGCTGAAGATAAACCGAAAGTTATTGTCCTGTCAGTGGTTGTACTCGAGGCTGAAGGTCTAGAAGCCAAAGATGCAAACGGTAAGTACGAGTAAAACTAAATGGAAACTGTTTATAAATTTGTTGCTTTAGTAGGGTTTATGAGTGGTTAATCAAAAAGTGTTGAAAATTTAAATGGAGGCAAATATATTTATGTTAATAATTATTATAACAAATTGTTAGTTAGATTGTTCGGTATATAATTTTGTACTAACAGAGTTGCTGAATGAACTATAGAATTCTTTAACATTTCACATTCAAAATGTCATAGAGATTAAATTTCATTTTATGTTGTACACTGACGCGAAATGGAGTATAAAAGACTATAATAAAATGTTAATAGAATTTGTAAATAAAATTCAAAATAATTTCTGAATTCACAAAACGTTGTAGATGGTAAGTTGTAGAAAATACAACTTCCGCAGTTGCAAACGCTCTGTTTTAAGCTTTATTTATGCGTTAAACTTCGAAATATCAAACTTTTAAAAAGAAGTAGAAAAATAAAGATTTTCATTAAATTAAATAAAATAATAATAATAATAATAATAATAATAATAATAATAATAATAATAATAATAATAATAATAATAATAATAATAATAATAATAATAATAATAATAATAATAATAATAATAATAATAATAATAATAATAATAAAGAAATAAATAAACAGGAATGGAAAATTAAATATATTTTCGTATTGTTCTTATCGCAGCAAATTTTAGTTGTCTACGCCCACAAGATGGCGCATTTGTATCATTTCCTAATGTAATTAAAAAATCTTTATTAAAAAAAATTACGAAATTTAATTTGAATAATTGAAGGCGAAATGCAATTGGAATAACTTCCCCATCCATGTCTCCATACAACACTGGTAAAAGATTAAGAAAAAGTTGTAACAGTTGTAACAAGTGTTTACGTAGAAAATACCATCAACATTCATACAACTATTGTATGTTCACACAACTTACAACTCATACAGTTGAATTTGGATAACATTACAGGGACCAATCCATTACACTAGTTTGTTTATTCAATCAACTGATTGTTCAATCATCCCTAGAATATACAAAAAACACAGCATCTTGCTTGCACCGTGTACATTTATGTTGTAAATTTTGTGTGGTAAAGGTCGTAATGTAGAATAAATTTTGTGCTGCAATTATCATTAAATTCTCGGTTACATAAATCTGCTTTCTTTATCTTCCACAAACATGGCAATCACTTATATAACGTAGGAAATTCTAAGGTAATTTTACGTTGCCCCATATAAGGACGATTGTACAAGCATGAAAATATCAAAACCATTTCTGCACAGGCGATTCGCTAGTACAATCACTTGATTGAACAGCAAACTGGTGCCTATTAGTTGAAAACAAATATTCATTTCTCAAGAAAACAAAAAAAAAAATACTTTTTGTTTATCAATTTATTAAAACAATATATTTGCCACTCTAATTTAAGAAATTTAACTAATATCCTAATAAAGGCGCGCCTATTAAGTATTCTTTAATGTCCCTTTTTTCCTCTTCCAAAGGCAAACAAATGTTACGCTTCTTTTAGAAAATAAAGCGCCATTAAGTATTGTGTTTGATTAATTTCAAAGCATTTATTTAGTTGAATTAAAAAATCTGCTTGAGCGAATAACCGTTGAGGCAAAACACATTTTCTTTGATAAAAACGGGGGAAAAATATAATAATAAACATCCCATAAGAGAAAAAATTATTCACTTGTCGCCGAAGAAACATCATATGAAACGCGTTGAACTCAACCGATAAAATTTCAGTTAATAACACTAAATAAATCCATTTCGAAATTTGCTTAACCGAAATATTTTTTATTCGAAGTTCATTCTATTGAAAATCTTGTATAAACGAGAAAACATTTTTGTAATTTTCCTTTAAGAGCATTCGATTGTATATTGAATAGTTGATTAAAAATTTGTATTTACAAAACATCTTTGCATTAGACAATAATTCCATCTTGAAAAAAAATGTTTTATAATTCCATATGGTTCACTTGGAAAAATAAATTAGAGAAATTAATGAACTAGAGCTTGAGCAAAATTGCCTAATTCCAACAAAGTCGTCATTTTAAGTATTTCATTCATGTAACTCTTCATTGTGTTTTTCTTTCAAAGAAATGTAATAAGAACATTAAAGAAATTCTTGAACTAGAATTTAGTAAAAGATATTACATCCGAATACATGGTAGTATTATGTATATAAACATCTAAATTTAAAAAAAATTAAAAAAATTTTTCTTTGCAAGACTCAGTAAAAAGGGCCTTGACACCGTACGAACTCAAACAGATAAAATTTCATAAATATTAGTTTAGAGTTGGACAACCCTCTTTTTACCTGCCATGGTTGATGCATTCAGTCTCGATTTTGTAACAATCTTTGAATGGCGACATACGAATAGGTTCCATTTTAATGCTCGTAAGACCGAACATGCTGCTCCATCTGTAATAACGGATGATATAAATAATTAGGACTCAGAAGTTCTTGATGTTCTGGCCAACTTGATATTCGATGGATTAAGCACATTTTTCATGTCGCTAAAGAAGCTTTCAAGTATCTCGGTATTTCAAGACATACTTTACTGCCCTTGATCTCCTTAATAATTATATCATCTATATTCGTTCAAAGGTGCACGCTGCTTCAAAGTGTATTTTGAAGTTACTAATACTGCAGCAGCGTAACCCACTCTATTTACTCACTGGAGCATTGATCCAATGTGATCTGTGTTTCACTGTCTTATCTTTACTACAATGGAATGTTCTGCAATCAAATCAGGCAACTTGATTCCGTAACCAGCACTTATTTACGAACGACGTGCTCTTCATTAAGAGTGCATCTATTTGTGCTCGAAATTCCAGTGCATTGTACCACGATTTATAGAAAAAAATCGTTGTTTGGCCGAACAGCTTGTATGTGAAATACACCTTATGCGGAATATTTTCTTAACACTTTCCCTCTATCCTCCCTCCAATAACCTATTTTACTAGTTTCAGCACACTGTAATGCATGAAAAAAAGAACAGCGTATTCATTGTTTCTATCCCATTTATTAATACATTTCCTAGGAAGTCAAGTTGGCGAAATTTTGATTGATAATCTGAATTATTTCCACAAAAAATGAGTCTTGACTCTTTTCAGATGCATTGTCTACTCCCAATGATAAATAAGGAATCTTAGTTTAATATAAAATTATTTACTTTTGAAATAAAATATATATTTTTCTCGTCATATGAAAGACAGCTTCGGAATTGGTGAATAAGCATTAAAAAAAAGAAAATATTATGTATGACAAGCCCATGTTAAAATAATTGGAAATGATCCGGATCTGCTCTACTTCCAATTCATACACATTTGTGGAAATTTTTTTTCTGGGACTAACCAAATTTTTAGAAGATCAAACATTTTAAAATAAATATTTTTGTGCCACACTTTCTAACTAAAACAATAATTCGTTACAATTTACACAATGCCCGACCTCGTTCTTTTAAATTGTAGCACTATGCAAATATGTTTTACAAACTGGTTCCCTTTTCCTTCTGCTGACCACCACAATTAAAATGTGTAAAATATGTTTTAGCTAAATGTTCTCGTTTGTGATGATACACACAGGCTGTTATTAAATAGAACAGTTTAGGTTTTGCGTTTTTAACAAAACTTTTTATTTAATGACCAGCGGAAAAAGTATATATACATACAAATATACGTTGGAAGAGATAAACAACTTCCGGTCAGGCAATATGCCAATCATATTTTTGATAATAAATAGTTTAATTTTAAGCCCGAACAGTAAACAAATATAAGTTTTTTTAACTTCTATGTATCGTGGCAAAAAGCCGTAAAATATGGAAAGTGAGGAAAGCCTTTTAGTTTGAAAGTGTCATTAGTATTTAAGTCTATTAGAGGGATAATTTAGTGTTTTAATTTAGGCATGTAATAAACGCACACATTCGTAATGTTTTTGTTGCAAGTTGGGTTAAATTCAATGTCAGTGAGTGTAGGACATTTTTTTGCTAATACTGCTGCCACCAATAGTTGGTATATAAATTTATGAAAAATATCTTATATCTCTATTTGACTTGCCACATTTTCTACAGAAATATTTAGTGGATTAACACTGTAGTTAAGCTTCCCCAAAACAATTTCTCTTTACTTTCTTAACATTTTTTACCCCAACTATTTCTGTCTATCTTGTATTAGCAAATATATTAAGTTTCATGTGGCAGATTTCGTGATAGATTCTTCGAATAAAATGTCGAACATTTTATTCTACAAAATGGAGCCTTAAATTTTTGTTCATCAATGTCTTTTAAAAAAGATTCTAACATCTATCGAAACAGTGGTAATGAAAAACAGACACATGACCACCGAAGATGATGGAATAGTGACTATCGAAAGCAGCCCTGTTCCTTTCTGCTATTGCCATTGGCTTCTTTTTCCTTCTTCCTTAATAAAAATAATTTGAAAAATCTAAAGATTCAGGATTCTATCCTGAATTGAGAAATTCAAAACGCGAACTTGAATTAGATCAAATAATAAAAAAAATAATCCCCTTATTATGATAGTCGACGTCGAGGTCACATCAAGTCGGCAGTAAAAAAGACAGCAGTTCTGAGCTCCTTGTAGGCAATAATTAACTAATATTGATGGCCAATTGTAATTTTATAAGCCATAGTAGTAGTTATATCCTATCAATAATATTTAATAGTTCTCGATAACGGTTCCACAATTACCAATATATTGATGTCGACTTGGTGTGTCGTCGACGTCGACAATCATAATAAGGAGGAATAATAATAATAACAAAAAAATTTGCTGAAAAATATTTAAGGAAATTTTAAGATTACCACGATTTGTTTTTGTCCATTTGTTAATTCTTTACCTGCTTTAAATTTAAAATATTTTGTAATAACATTTCTGTACGTATGGTTTTTCATCCCTTTTCTTTTGTGCCCTCATTTATCTTCTAATTGTCTTAAATATTTCATTTGCATATGTTTTATCGCCAGGGGATTTACAATCACGATTAATACTTATACAAAGTGAATTTCATTAAAATTAAACAAATGCATGAAAATGAAAAAGAAACAAAGATCTAAAGAAATGAACAAAATTTAAACAGAATAATTAAATCCAATTAATATTTACAGGATTATAAATCGCACTCGACAAAAACTTTATCTGAAGGATTTAGTATTTCTTATTTATTTGAATTAAATGAATTAAAATTCGACTATTTGTAAGGTAATAATAATTTGATTCATTTTTTTTGTTTTGAATATTTTTTAAATACTTTAAATATAAATTTAACAAAAGTGTTCAGGATATTCTACCAATTAATAAAAAATGCATAAACTCAGTGTGAAATAAGAATATAAAAACCTTTAAAATTATAATTCCAAATAAATCATGGTGAGATCTTGGTAAATAAATCCTTCTATCCTTTTTTCATTTTGTTTCTTATTAATTCTTAGTTAAACGAGCATTAGCCTCTTAATACAATTAACATGGACCAAGAAAATAAATATGTTTCAAAGAATTTAAAAACACAAAAAATTGCTACTTATAGGTCAAGCAAGTCCTGCATAGTCGCTGGTGCCAAACCCAACTCATCATGGTTGAACTCAATTGGTGAGTTGGTATTAGAACCCACAGCAACCTATTGAAAAAGGACTTTGCAAAAAGCTATGAAAATGTTGATATTAGGATCAGGCAGTAGTGCGAAATGACTTTTTCATAGGCTTATCATTGTGGGATGTTCTTTTTATTTGAACATTAAGAAGTTAAGAGAAGTATTTTATATTAAATAATGATGGTTTATGTGCCACTGGTCATAGACTATATATCAAAAGGGCCCAAGTTCGTCACGATTTGTATATTTATTTCATTTTATTTATGAAAATAATTACGTTTTTTGGTATATGCTACACATATCTTTTGTTTTTTTCATTCAACAAGATGTATCACATACACACATCTTTAATTTTACAGAAGTGATTGCAAAAAGGTATTATACACGGATATAATTATGAAACAGAATTAATATACAAAATAATAATAATATCTCTATATTTTTTTAAAATTTCTTAATAATATTAATTAATGCCCCGAATATGGTTTATACCACTTAAATGTTGTGTTGTTTCGGCTACAACACAACATTAATTTATTTTTTTTATTATGGTTTACAACATCTATGTGTTGTTTACGTCACAGTGTTGCATTTTATTTGTAGCACATATTTCCGTAAAAATACATACCTGCATGCCAAAAACTGTTAAAGAAACATTAAAAAAGCGTACATTTTGTTAGAAATAAATAAAAGAATAACAAAAAAGCACACAAATGGCACGTATCCGTAAAAGAATTCGAGACAGTTCAAATCCTTTGGAACTACCATATATAGAATAAGTATGTATAATTAAATAAAACTAAAAATTATTTCAATATCTTAATTACAATAACTTAATGTAGGTTTTATAAAAATTTTCCGCATAAACGGAGATGGTTTCTTGTTTTTGATACAAAAACTGAGCATTTTTCTGAAAACTAACTCTTTCCCATTCTTTAATATTTCTAATTGGCTGCCTCAAGCCATTTAATCGTTCAATAAAATGATCGCATTTGTCCTTGAGCTGCGTTTTGTTATATCCAAATGTTAGCTTGCCTCGACCAACATATGGATTCATTTTCATCAGCTCAAACAGCTTTGCCATTTGTTTTTTATTTGTAATTTTGCTAAGAAATATTTATTTTATTATTTTATTTTATTACTTTATATTTACTTATTTTATTTGTATTTTTTACAGTTCTGTATGTTTTGCAAAACAAATTTTATATGCATACTTCAATTTTTTTAATCTTCTTTCGATTTTCAACTTGTAATGTTAATAAAACAACACCTAATGAGCTGTTGTAGATTTTGACAGTGCGAACAACACATACTGACAACAGTTGTAACTATTGATATTTCGATACTCATTGAGATCTCATTGAGATTAGAAATCTCAATACTTACAAATAAATTGCTTTTAACCAAAAATTAGTAAGACCTTGAGCATGAGTAGTATTTTAATTAAAATATATAAACTAATAACACACAAATAATAACACTTAATATTGAAATTTATTATTCGGGATATTCTCCCCAATTAATTGTTGTGGCTTTAGCTCTTCATGTTGCAAGAAAAATAAAATAGAGTGCAATAAAATTGAGTGAAATTGCTTGTTGTGTTGTTTGTATAAAAGCATTCTCAGCCTACTATAATTATAGAATTCTCATATTGTATTTGACTCGTTTGGCATAAACATACGAGGTTGAATGTTTTCAAGCTGCTTAGAGTTCACTGACGATTTGGTTTACCGATGTTAAAAATATGCTGATTGTTTTATTTTATCACTTGCTCATTATATAAATTATAACTTAATTATTTTCTCATGTAGTATGTTCTGAATTATATACTCATATTTTTTGTCATATAGAAAATATTTTTTTTTATTAGTAAAACCTTTGTACAACACGAATCGTTTATTAAAAATAAAGGAACTAGAATTTAATTCAATAACCGACCAATGAAAGTCGGCATATGAAGAGCTAAAGCCACAGCAAACAATGCATTTCATACAAATAATAATTTTATTATGAGATTTTAAACAAAATATGATGATTTTAATTAATAATTTTGAAAACTATTTCGTTTTATATGTAGCTTTTAAATGTATTTGCTTAATTGTTAAGTTAAGAACTGCCACACTGATATTGGTGTTTAAAATCTAATATCTGTTAGTTTACATACTCGGTTTGATCTGAAAAAGTTTAGTCTGTTATAGAAACATGATGAAAATTTCAAATAAATTAGTTTGTACTGTTGTCTATCAGATTTGAAAGTGCAATGGCATAAATTTTTGTTTCAATAATCGAGCTGTATGATCGCGACTGCAAAGTCCAAAAACTTGTCTTGCTTTATTGCTGAAAGCTACATTAAGCCTACATGCACTATCTGGACTACAATGACCAAATATTTCACACCCACAAATTAAATTGGGCATCAGAAACGTTTTCCCGATAAAAGTGATCTTAAGTTAAATATGTATTCAAGAAACCCTAGACCATAGGGAATGTAACACTGTTTGAATTTAACATGTCAAACCCTTACGATAACTGAAATTAAGTCTTAAAGTTTCATAATCGTTAGAAGTGGCATCAAAAAACTTAGATCATACAACTTAGTGCAAAGGCAGTTAATAAAAAAAACACTTCAGTAAAATTTTGTGTTTGTCCTTTAATTTTTTTTGCGGTTAAGCCACGATATATTTTAGTTGACATGATTAGAGCAACTCAACGTTTTATTGAATATAATTCCCAGGTGTTTTGATAAGGTAACAAATTCAATTATTTGCTCACGTATCCTCACATTAATGTTAGATAATACGTGTATATTCTTTAACTTTTCATAAATTAATACGTCTTTGAACTTTCTGGGCTTTAAGCAGAGGCTGTTCTGAGATGCTTACAAGGATACGTTGTTGAGGTCTATATTTAAAGCAATCGATACTTTAATTCATCAGGTTAATGGGTGAACTTAAAGCTCTACATTATCCGAATACATGTGCAATTTACAATATGAAATATGAAATATTAGCATATGCGAGTAAATAAAAGAGCAGTGATTTTGAACCTTGAAGTACTTCTTTTCCTACTGCAATTACATTGGATCTAAAGAACACGGTTTTAAAGTGGCTTATCAGACAAATTAGTAATTGAAGAAAAATAATGCTTTCGGGTAGACTTAAAAAGGGTATTTGTTTTAAGTATTTTCAAGAACGAGAACAGAGTTTCATTTATTTATGTAAGTCATTAGAATTTCATATAATTTTTTTTTTGTATATTTATTTGCTTCTTAGGAAGCTGAAAAAATGCTCTCCAACGGAGTATTGGAGTAATAAAAATATTTTTATTTACTGGTAATTAAATATTTAAATTGGATATATGTAGAATAACAACTTTTCAAATACGAATTCTATTTTTTGTTTGGCCCTCTAAGTAGAATCATTGTCACTCACTGATAGTAAGAAAAATACAGATTTATATTGAATATAATTTACTTGTTCTGTTTTTTGTGTGATTTTATTAGATTACGAGATTAAATATGGTGGCTAAAGTCTACTGATAAGTAGGGACTATCTCAGCAACTCAGGCGTATTGAAAGTTTAACATACAACACGAGTACGAGTATGTGATAATTTTTTGTTGAAATACAAATTAATTCTATTACATTTAATACATTTAGTGCTCCAAATATAGGAAGTCATCTTTATGTGTTTAATAAGAAATACTGGCATATATTCTTGGTCGTGTTTACATACAGTCAAATAATATACATCATGATTTATATGCTTTGATACAGTGAAATATCGCTTAACGCAACTAATAAAAATTAAGACAATTGCGGAAATCGAGTTTGTTGCGGAAACCGATTCACAAATTTGTTTGGGAATCTTATATTCTTCCATTAAATGTGTATGAATTCTATTTAAAAAAAAATATTCAGTTTAAATTTTAGCTTCATTAAATGATAGATAATTTAAAAAGTCAAAAATTTTCTATAGTGAAATTTCATGAAGTCTCTGAAAACCATTAGGTCGCTCAACGTCATGTTACTTTCCTATCCTCATTGAAGGCAACATTAAAGCAGACAGCAAATACCATTCTGAGAAATGATTTTTGGAAAAATATTAATGAAGACCATACAATTTTGGAGGGAAGAGAAACAACAATATCAACAATTTGTAAGTTGTAATAATCGATTAGTTGCATTCATCTAGTGCTGCGTTGTATGAATTTTTCATATATATATGTTGCCAAAATTATTCGTAGCAAGAAGACTTAAACTCAACTTAATTGGTTTCTTTTCAATGCCCTAGTCCTCTTTTATGTTGTTATTGTCACATGTTATATTTTTTATTTCTTCATTTAACGTCAACGGATGCGATTAGGATTCCATATTTTGAAAGTGAAGAAATTGTGTTTTTTTTACCACAAAAGTCTGTTCATTCTAAAAGCTAACGCCATTTGCATATTTTCCATGCCTTAAAAAAAAAAAAAAAAAAAAAAAAAATCTGTAGAAACCCTTCCTACTTGGTCAGCGTAATGGTTACATTGAAAAAAAAAATGATTGTATTTCCATGTACATTTGAACAACTTTACAACGATTTAATTTTTATTTCTTCAACAGGATTTTCTGATCCATATTGCATGCTTGGCATACAGCCAGATGGCGGTCCACCCGCATCACCTTTGCCACTGCCACCGACACCGCGTGCATTGTCTGCCGATATGAGTGCTTTCGACAACAGTGCCACCGACTCACCGCCACATCGCAAGCACAGTTTTCGTTTAAGTTTCAAACGGCGCGAGGGCAGCGGTAGACGTGAACAACGTGACTCACTGGGCGGTCCAGTGCCAGCGAAATTCATTTGCGCCACATCAATTAAACCGCACACCTTGAATCCCAAATGGAACGAGAAATTTAAATTGTAAGTATCAATGTTATGGCAAATGCTGAAAGTTAAATAAAATATTAAGCTTTGAGGTAATGAAATGAAAATTAAAGGAAATTTAAGTACATTAGACATTAGAGAGGAGTAAAAATGTGATTTTTTTAATAGTTAAGAAGGGTCAGTTGTTTTTGAATGAATTAAATCCTTTACTTAAATACATGAGGAGAAATCATTTGATTTATATTTATTATTTTGTAAGAAATAAGTTTGTTTTTTCAAGCATTAAAGCTTTCCTTACATCACAGAGTTTTTCATGTTCAAAAAATTTCAAAGGGAATATTTTTAAATATTTACATTTTTTCATTTTTTTAGAGCTGCAAAAGAATAATTCTTTTTTGAATAAAGCTGAAAGTTAGTTCAAATGAGTGATTTCTTCAATGACTTAAAACAAAAGAAATTTAGGCCTAATTTTGTTTATAATGTGGCCAAAGTAAAGTTTATGCTAATGGAGGTTTTTCTTGGCCTCCCATATAAATTTCACTTTGATGGCATCATTTACAAGATTCTTCCTGAATTTCTTTTACTGCCTGTCCCACGATGTCACTCGACATTGATCGCTCGCATAAATACGTTTGAAACAGCAACAAATTTTAAAATGTTGTTTTTGGTTTGAATGTTTTTATGCGAGCGATCGATGTCGAGTGACATCGTGGGACAGGCAGTTACTCTAAGTGATTGATTAATTACTTTAATTTCAAATTAATTCATTATTTTCGAATGAAACGAAAGCTTGTATGATTTTGAATTCATACAATTCTTAAACAATTATTTTTTTGGTAAAATTTTCAAAATTTTTACTTCATAATGAAATTTTAATTCAAGTGAAAACGCATTGAAGTACATATTGTATAATTCGTTGTGAATTAAGTAATTTATTTTTGTTGTTGTTGTTTTTTTTTTTTTTTTTTTTTTTTTTTTTTTTTTTGAGAACAAGAATGCATTAAAATTTTTGTTATTTGTGGTGAATCAAAAGCCAATTTTCAACCAACTGCAGATCTCAGAGTCACTATTTATAATATAATCATTGGCCACAAAGTTAGATTTTTTTAAATATTTTTTATTGTATTCGTCAACTATTTTTTCTATTTGCGCTCTAAATAATATTTTAATTATTTGTTCTAATACTACATTTGGGACATTTTTTTGAATTCCGTGAATATATTAATGTCTATTGTCCTTCAGATGTTTTTATTACTGTTTTCAATTATAAAAATAAATTGCAAAAATATTTTCTTACGCATTTATTTGTTCATTATTGTAATAGATTGTTCCATATATCTATTTATATTTAGCAATTAATAAAATTATTGATTGATGGAATTTTATGATAAGTGTCCCGTTGATGAAAAAAAAGTAATTCCACGAAATCGCTGTAGCAGTTAATTGGATTAACACTAATGGAATTTGAGTTATTAGTCATTGTGTTGCCTAAATGTTATAATTTTTATAGCATAAAAATTCCCCAGACAAATAAAATATATTTAGTTAAAGGAATATTTCTGGTAAAAAAACATTTTTGTTTTAATTGCTTTTATTTAAGAAACCAAATTCTCAAACCACATTAATGTATTACGGACTACACTGAACCAAATTTTGTAGGTATTATCAATGAAAAAATATATTAAGCGTCAATGAAAAAAAAAATATTTAAGTCTACTGAATATATACAAGAACAGGTCAATAAGTCCTTGACTTTTTGAATAAAACATAGTCCCCTTTGAACTCTATTCAATTTATCCAACGTTTCTCCAATTTTTTGTATCACTTTCAAAAATAAGATTTGTCGAGGTTATCGAAATAGTCACTTGTGTGTGAGACGATTTCATCGTTGGAGTTAAATCTCTTTCCGCCGAGCCATTTTTACGGGTTTTAAACATGAACTCGGACGTAAATCTAGAGAATAAAGTGGATGAGGGAGCATATCATAGCCTAATTCATGGATTTTTAGCATGCAAACTCCACATGTGAGCAGCCTTGCATTATCCTGGTGGAAAAGGTATTTTTTTGCCAAATGCGGTAATTTTTTTCAATCGCTCTTTAAATCGACCCCATAAAATGGCATAATATTCGCCATTGATTGCTTTACGCTTTTAAAGGTGGTCATTGTGGATTATACCGCGTGAATCCCGAAAAACCATCGCCATGAGTTTATTGGCAGACCATCCCACTTTGGCCTTCTTTGGTGCCGATTCAACCCGTGAATTCTACTGTTTTGATTGTCGTCTGGTGTTGGATGTGTTATGATTAATGCATGTTTTAATCACGGTTACGAAACGGCAGAGACTTGCGAAGTTGTTACACGATTTAGCTTTGTGGTCGATTATGGAAAACTTTCTCATACCCAAGTGATCGTTCAAAATTTAACCAATCAGCCATTTTATATGCCTATGGCTTTCACAATCTCTCGACATTTCTATCTTTGATCGGTCAACATCATGTCGTGAATTATTTCAGTTGTTTCAGGTGAAACAACGGCGTTTAGAACGATCGGTATCTTCCATGCTTTTACGGCCACAACGAAATTCAACAACTCACTCTTTTACCATTGAAATTGATGGTGCAGAATTCTCATACCACTTGCCAAACTTGGTCTTGGTTTGAGTGATGGTTTTTTCTGCAAAAAACATTTTTCCTCACATCATGCGATAGCCTGCTGTCAATGGCTGTCAAACACGAATAAAATGTCTCAGCGTGTATAAATTTGATCAGAAGTCAACTGACAGATGCCTGTCGCGAGGAGCCATATTGACAATTCGGTTGAGGCGGAAAATTAAAAAATCACAGACCCTGGCTATTACTTAAATTAACACGAAATTTATTCAATCAAAAATTTTTTCTTCAAATGAACACTATAGTTTTTATTAAAATTATATTTTTATATAATCTGTTGATTTGAACAACAATTTGTTGAATTGATGAAAATTTAATTAAAACAGTACTAACGCATCGTAAGAGAAATGACACATAAAATTCGTTAAATTAGCATCCCATACAAAATATATTCTTTTTTTACAGAATTTTGCCATTTAGTCTCACGCACTGAAAACCAATGAATGAAGATAATTATTGCAATCAATATGTTGATTTGTAGAATTTTCGTTAAAACTAAAAATTGTTTTCAGAATTGTCAATGCACTTGTATTTTTTCAAACTAAAAATTGTTAAATGAAATTAATATTTTATGAAAGTGTTTCAAAGTGACATACAGGAGTTGCAGAGTTGTTTCCAAGATGTCCCTTTTTATTTATTTATTATAATTGAATCCAAAACAAAGTATGCACTCGTACACATTTTAAAACAGTATTCCCAACATTTACAAAAAAGTGAAATAAATGCATGAAATCATAAGAAGAGGAAATAGGAAACAAAAGAGACAGAAAAAACACTTGAAAGAAAAAATTTCAAACGAATTAAAACTCTTAACAAATAAATTGAATTTTCCATTTCATTTTTCTCAATCTTTTTTCTTTTCAATCTTTTGAAACCGATTATCATTCATAAATATTTTTGTATCTTTAGTGACATTGATGACATCAATACTGACACATTTCATTTGGACATCTGGGACCATGATGATGAAAGTTGTGTACTCGACGCTGTCTCACGTCTGAATGAGGTGCGCGGTGTGCGTGGTTTGGGTCGCTTTTTTAAACAGGTCTGCCAGTCGGCACGACAGGGCTCACAAGATGATTTTCTTGGTTGCGTTAATATACCAATTGCCGATATACCCAGCACTGGTATGGAGGGTTGGTTCAAACTGGAAGCACGTAGTCAACGTAGCACGGTGCAAGGACGTATACGTTTGAAATTATGGCTGTCAACACGTGATGGACAAGTGGGAGATGGTTCGTCGGCAGCCGATATTGACAATATTAGTGATGTGAAAAATATTGAACAATTGCAAATGGTGTTTATGAAGCATGAGGTGGCTACACATGAACCATCCTGGACATGGAATGGTGAGTTGCCAGGACCAGCATTAACCATATTGCATCAGAGGGCTGTACAGGCCGATTTAGCGGAGTTGCATTGCGCAGTGGCAAGGTGAGTAGGAAATACAATTTATTATCCTCACTGTCTTATGCATAATAACTTATCGAAGGTTTATAAATGATTTGAAGTACAAGTTCCCTTAGAAAATTTGTCTCATTAAGCTTTAATAAGATTGAGGAATATAATATGTCGTGTTTTGTGAATCGGCCCGCTTTTAAAAATTTGAAAAATATGCAAGTTCGCGTTTTGTAAATCGTGTGATTTAATGCATCCAAAGTTAAATTAGAATTAATTGTTTTAAATATAAGAAAAATTTTAAACTTTTAACAAAATATTAAAAAAAAAAGTATTTTCCCATCATACTTGAAAGAAAAATATTAACAAAATATCAAGAGTTTTCCGAAACACATTCTGTTAAAGTGAATATCATTTGATAAAAATTAAATATTAGAATAATAATACATGCGGTCTATTTTTGGCCAGATTCATTTATTCTGTCTAAAAATGTGTAAATTTATGTGATTTTGGTTTAGAGAACACCAAATATGTGAATTCGTTTTAAAAACGAGAAAATCCAATATCAGTTTGTAAATTTCCACTTCTTTCTTTTTAAATACACTTTGTGGATTTAGAATAATGGAATTTATGTTTTGAAATGCAACAAAGGCCTTCATTTTATACATCACGTCACTAAGCGAATGTCACCAATAAATAAAAAATTTTCAAAACTTTTTTTTGCTTCTCGTAAGAATTTTTTGACGAACAAACGTACATCGGAATGAATGAAATCCATTTTTTACTGGGCTCTTAAAAGTTCACAATATATAACCAAAATTAAATAAACCTTTTTAACGACAATTGTTCAATCAGTATTTACTTTAACACAGAACCTTATCATTAATAAAATTTTTATACGCCACGGCCATTAGGGTAGAAAGCCCGTCCTTTGGAAGAATTTATTTAATTTATCTAGACCCTCCAATGAAATATTTCTGGCTGCGGTATCGGTTATGCCAACAATGATTTCATACTGTCAAATAAATTGATTTCCTTCATAGAATTTAACAGGTGTTCGTTTTTTGCTAATTTTAAGATAATTTTTTATATATATATTTTTAAAACATTTGCATATGCAAATTAATACCTTTATTAGAATTTCTTTTTGATGAAAACTTTTTAACAAAAAATTAAATAGACTTCGAAAAATAGAGTCCAAAAAGTTTGAAATAACTAAAATATTAATATATGCGTTACCTGCTGAGATCATTGAGGACCCTGTCAACACGCAAGAGTTAATTTCTGGCTTTCAGTAATTTTGGCTCTTTAGAGACTATTTTTGAATTCGGTATGGATAACTACCCTTTACCTGCTCTTCACATATTGGTCAAGTCGCATACCAACTTTGAAGACTCTCATTATTATTGTCAGCCAAATATGAGAAATCTAATTAACAATATGTATGGGAGGTTCTACTTTCCCTGCTCTTACTCAACCAGCTTTTCTTGAGACTGCGAGCTTTGGCTGTAAAGTAACCCACAACAATTTTAAATATTCACTTTATTAAAATTATCAAGCATTACTACTTTGTGCGAGAGCTACCCTTCCTCCTGGTACTATTTATAACATATTGATTAAACCCCTGAACAATATCCCCTCATATAAAAATAAAGAGTTTTCAAAAACAGTCTACAAATTTCGGTATAATCGCTGGCGAATATATAGCTTCCTCAAGTGTTCGTTTCAACGACTAAAAACGAATTGGAAAAATAATATTAATTAAAAGAAATGCTTTGAAGAAAAAATTTATGAAAAAGCTCTTTTAGCTTTTTTTAATTTGAAATTTTTTTAAAGTGATTTCAGTTAAAATTTGACATTAAATGAGATTATAATGGCGCCCGCTTTCAAGATGTGAACCACTTTGTTCCGCAAAAATTTGGGTCCTACATATTGCCTTAAATATCTTCGTCTGGCAGCGTACATAGACCATTAATAAAATATCTATATATTGATTTATTTTGTAACCAGTTTGAACTTTATTTAGGAAATGGTGAAGCTCTCCAATCCGGATTAAAAAAACCACTCGTAGTAGAGAATCCTTATTTTCCATGGCACCATGCTGGACAAATACTTCGATAATTTTATTCACTTTCCCAAAATTAAGTTACAATACCGTACAATTTTTAATTTAATTCTCGTCCCTTGTAGTATTTTTGACATTTGCTCCCATGGAATGCCAATAAACAAATTAAATTGCTTGATGTTTCAATTGTAGTTAGTGTAATCGAACCGATTGTTGTCATTTAACCATGTTACGCCGTACCTTGCGTACCACCTTGTTTTCTAAAAAAAAGTGCACCATTTTATACCCTTTCAAAGCGAACAAAATTATTTTGTTTTCTTTTGGAGGCCCAAACGTATTAAAAAGATTGCTCCATCCTGTATGTTATTAAAATAAATTTTTTAATAAATTGAACAAAAGTAAACGTCATTAATCCCTACTTCTTGATTATAGTCGAATGCATTCAATCCCTTTATTTTCTGTAGGCCATACGTTTATTTGCTTCTTTGTTTTTACTATTACAGATTTGTGGCAGCTGCTAAATTGAATCGCAACACCCCCTTAGATCCAAAATTCATACACCGCCTGCTCACCGAAGTCGAGAAACAATGGAACACCTCAAGTCAAGAGCATTTGTCGCGTGAACTTGAACAGTGGTTGGCGGAAGCCATGAATGGTTTTGTTGAACGGTCACTCTATCAAATACGACGTCATCGTGACATCTTTCCAGCCCTTAATCCACCATCACTAATTCGCTTAGAATTTTTGTTGCGCTGTTTGGGCCTGTTGGGCTCAATGCGCACGTTTCGTGTGGTGTGCCCCTTCAATAAGGGCGTGCGCGGTGAGGTGGTAAATGCTTTGCGTAAAGGATCCGTAACATGGGGACAACATATTTTGAAAGATGCACAAAATCTACCAAATCCCTTGGCCCACTTTGTGACAACATTAACGGCCGACATACAAATTGGACAATCTTACTATCATTCATTATTTGACAAGTAAGTAAAGACACAAAATATTTTAAGTATCCTGCAACTTCTTGTTGAAGAAAAAAAATTATTACCTTTTAGAAAATAAAACAACAAAATAATCTTAATTGTGGTCTCTTAGCATGTACTCGTACTCGCGTATGCCACAAATCACATGTTTTCAGAAAAGAAAAACAAAAACGAAATACCGAATAAACGGAAATTAAATAAATACCTTAAATATAAATTATCTAAACCACCATCTACCAACAATGAATGTAGATGAAAAGAAAACCTTTTAAGATGTTAATTTATTCGAGGTTTTCGCACAACAACGGAAGCAATTGCTCTATTAAAAAATTAAATACTCTATTTAATAATTAAATGCTCTATTTAATAATTAAATATTATTTCTTAAAGAAATAAAATTTAATTTATTTCTATTTCACAAGTATTTCATATAATTGTATGCAAATGTTTAAAATTTAAAATTTTAACATTTTAATTTTTTTTGCTGCACATGCAGCTGTTGTATCCTTTCTTATAAATATATTATGTAGATAGGAAGGATTATCTGCCTTGTTCTTTTTGAAATATAACCTTTTGCGACAATTTCACGTAAATTAATTGCAAATTTTATATTGTGCCGGAATAGTGTAAATTTGAATATCTTCCAATGATTTTATCAGAGACTTGTCATTGCAGGATGTTTTCTTTTTTTATTCATATTTGCGAAAAGTGTACCTTTTATATTGTTTTGGCAAAGGAGATAATTTAATATTAAATTCGGATTAGTTATTTATCACGGATTAGTTATTATCACGATTTCTTTTTTTCCTTATATGAAAGCAATCTTTACCACTTATTGATTAAAGTACAATAATATTTTCATAGAGATTTAAAGAAATAATTATTATTTTTCTATAAAGAAAAATTATTTTCAAATCGAGTTGTAATGGATTTGTAGAGGAAATTCAAAATTTTCAATCAAAAATTTGTCGACTCGACTTTCCAGGAAGTTGCCAATTTTATATTGTTGCTGTGTTTGTGTACTAATTATTCAACATTTTCATTTCCGACATTTTCTGTTCTTTTTCTATATCATTATGTATTTTATATTTTTTTTTTAAGCTGAAAAAAGGAACTAATATTCGGAAAAGCTGTCAATCTCCCATAAAAAAATACTATATAAGAAAGAAAGAAAAACTACATAAGAAAGAAAATTTTACAAGTAAAATTTTTTCCAATACTTATTAATTTATATCAATAAATTTTTCTTTAAATAATCGCGAATACGATTTGGTATTGGAACGAATTTCAAAAAAGTATCAAACATAGTTGCTAAATTGCGATTTCGATTAGTAACCAATTAAATTACTTTTAAAAAAGAATTGTAATTATAATATAATTCTCTGGTTAAGAATTTATGATTAATAGATTACCATTAGAGATAATTAAAAAAATATTTTTGATTTTCGAATGTATTAAAAAACATTCCGACTAATTGCATGATTATTTTCAATGTCTATTTTTTCATAAAAAATTCAACCAATATTTGATTTAGATTAGTTTTTCTATATTAGTTATTAGTTATTCTATATTCTATATATTATTGTACATTTGGTATTCTCTCCATGACTATCGTCCATCTCTGTATGTTATTTATCAACTTTATTACCGCTGACTTTTTGAATTCTTCTTGAGGTGTTTATTTTTTCTGTAGTTTCATTATCATTTGAAATATGATACTTTCAAAATATGCTAAATGCAAAGCAAAATCAAATGTAATGTGTATATTTTATTGCTTAAATACTTGGAGAAATCAGTAAAATATGCATATGAAATATAATTAGTACAAGATATAGGAGTATTTAAAAAAAAAATAAATGAACAGGATCAAGGAAGAAATTGATGTTTACGTTATAAACACCTCTCGTACGCATGTGCGACAACGATTCAAAATTATAGTAGATTCTTCGTGAATTCACTTTTTTGCATAATTTTAAACATCTAATTTTGATTTAGTTAATTAACGTAGACATATATGAAGGATAATAGTACTACTTTCATTGAAAAATTTTCCCAATTATGAACATAATTTAAGTGAAAAATATGTTTAAAAAAATCTGTACTAAATGCAAAAAATTAAGTTTTCTTAAATAATCACAAATTAACATAAAACTAGTCAGTTAATTTTTTGATTAGCTTGAATTCCTTTTGATTCTATTCATATAAAAAAAAAACTCAGTGTTCATATTACAGGAAGTTCAGATTATCGCGAGTTTACTGTATAGCTAAATCAAATTATAACCGTCTTTCAGTTATTTTAGTCAAAATAAATTTCTAAACATTCTGCAAAAAACAATAATACGTCAGTTCTATTCAAAATTAAACAAAACCCACTAAGCCCTTTGTGAATTGGAAGAAGCATTTTAAGAGTCAAACCCATTGGAAGTAATTAACTTTTCTTTAAACCCAAAACCAACATAATAATTATATTTACTTTTAAGCGATTAATTTTAATTAAAATTCTCCTTTTAAATCAAAAGCTTTTGCGGATTATTACTTCTCCCCTCTACTATAAACCACAAAGATAACGAACTTATACTATATACAAACATACCATTTCCCAGTTAAAAAAAAAGAGTTTCCAAAAAAACCATGAAAATACTAAGATTGTGATCTGAAAGTAGCGCCAATTCGGATCATATCAAATGATTTCAAAATGCCCTTGTCATTGCAGGATGTTCTCTTTATTCATTCCTATTCACCGCTTTCGAAACTATATTCATTACGTTGAGAAATGTAAACTTCAAAGAATATAATTTTGTATTGAACTAGGATCGTCTATTTATTACTGGGAATAAATAAACTTAAAATCTGAAAGCCGTACAAGCCCTTTAGTAGCCTCGATATCCTTTTCTCTATGTGAAAGTAATTTTTGGTTATTGATTGAAGAAAAAAATGTTCTGATGTAAATTTTTTATTTACAAAAAGTTATATTTTGTAATAGAGTTTCACAGATTAGCAAAAGTAATTAATTTTTCTGTGCTAGAAGCTACAATTGGAGCAATGAAGTTCTTATATGATGTACATATTTATGACTTCTTCATTAACTAAAAATCAAAAAAATCATATTTTCAATCATAGTTTTGTCAATTTCAAGTTAACAAAATGCCCTATTGTATCTTTGGAAGCAGTGAAAGTGTCATTCCAAGAGGATAACTTTCACTTTTTATTTTCAAAGGGTTGTATGCAACATCTCAGAACGGAAAATTTATCTTAAACATAGAATTCAAATAATTTCTCAATGAATCTATTTCAATTATGAATGATACCAATTAAAATAGATGTTTAAATTATATACCTTAAGGAAAATCTACTATCGTCGTTATTTTATTTTCTTCTGTTTTCCGTTGTATTTTAATAATATCTTTTTCACCTTAATTCTCTTAAAACCAAATAAATGTTTCTACATTTTCGTCCTCTTGTTGTAGCAAAAACAAAGAAGAAAATTAATTTTAAGCTTTTGGCTGAACTTGTATATCCTTTTGTATATTTTTACTGCCACTTGTGGTTAAACTTTCCAAAGTAACGAAAAAGTTTTTTTTTTCATTTTGGCAGGGATGGCAACTTTTTAAGTACACACTGGGAGAAAGAAGAACTGGGATTGAAACTTTTTAATTATTTTATTTAGGTATTTACATACATATTTATTTATTGTATTTTTATTTTGACTAGTAGATAGGAAAAAGGCAACACAAATTTGAAGTGTGTAAGAATATATTTTACAGAATTTTTCTTTTTCTTTATTTGGATATTCGTCTTCTCAAGTGTTTCATGATAAAAGTTATTTCATTGTGGAATTTTTATTTATTAATATTTTCAACAATATATTAAATAAAAAAATTAAATAAGAGTGGAGGTACAAAAGGTCTTTGTAAAACCATACAAAGAACATTAATGACTTAAAGATTTTCACTACAAAAATTTTAAATTGAAAAAAACACTAGTTTTTGGGAAACTCTACTGGATCGACTTAAAACAAAGTATTTTTTTCAACAACGTGAAATTTCGAAGCCCGAGTAACCAGCTGTAAGAAGAGTCTATCATTGATTTTTTTTTAATAATAAGGAGTTCCCAGCACTGGTCTTGAAGCAGTGCTATTCGACACTAGCTCGTCCATTAGCAAACCTTTTCAGTTCGTTGTATCATGTTGGAGAATTTCCAATGTGCTGGAAGGTTGCTAATATAACGCCAATCCCCAAAGAAGGAGACGCTAATAACTCTGAAAATTACCGCCCAATAGCGATGTGTTCCGCACTTTCCAAATGACCGTCAGTATGGTTTTCGTAGGGGCCGCTCTACTGGTGACATACTAGCACCCCTTTCGGAGAAATGGTGTCATTCCATTCACCATTTTGGCGAAAGTAAGGTGGTGGCTCTAGATATCTCCAAGGCGTTTGACAGAGTCTGGCATGAGGCACTTCTGGCAAACCTAGTTGCTTTTGGTGTTGGTAATATCCTCACTTGGTTTATATCGAGATTCTTCAGTGATCGCTCTACTGGTGACATACTGGCACCCCTTTCGGAGAAATGGTGTCATTCCATTCACCATTTTGGCGAAAGTAAGGTGGTGGCTCTAGATATCTCCAAGGCGTTTGACAGAGTCTGGCATGGGGCACTTCTGGCAAACCTAGTTGCTTTTGGTGTTGGTAATATCCTCACTTGGTTTATATCGAGCTTCTTCAGTGATCGCACTATATGAGTTGTTATAGATGGGATCTCTCAGACAAGTTTAAAATAAATTCAGGGGTACCACAAGGCTCCGTTCTCTCTCCTACCCTGTTTCTCATTTTTCTTAATGACTTTCTATGTAAAACTTCCAACCCTATCTACTCATTTGCAGATGACAGCAGCATAAGCCATTCATACTCATTTGACCATAGGCCAAGTCCGTTGGAGATTAGGGCTATGAGGCAAAATATGATTGATTCAATAAATCAAGATCTTCGAATGGGTCCATACGAATTGAGTCGATTTCAATGCTTGGAAGACACAGTGCTGTATGCTTACCCATAAATGTATGATCGTACATGCTGCTCCATCTGTAATTATGGGTGATATAAATATTGAGGAATCAGAAGTTCTTAATGTTCTGGGCGTGAAAATTCAGTGTGATGTTCGATGGACTGAACACATTTTTCATATCGCTAAAAAAGCATTCAAGTGCCTCGGTGTTTTAAGACGGTGTGAGAGATACTTCACCCTTCTGATATCCTCACTATTTATACCACCTACATCCGGCCGAAAATGGAACATAACTCTCATGTATGGTCCGGTGCATCAAAGTCTATTTTGAAGCTACTGGACCGAGTACAGGAGAGAGCGAAAAGACTCATTGGTGAAAATAGTGTAGCAAATCTATTGACTCACTGTAGCATTGTTGCATCGTCGCAACGTGGGATGTGTTACGCTGTTTTATCGTTACTTCAATGGAATGTGCTCTAACAGCGAATTGCACTACGCATTACAGAAACAAATCGTTCTTTGATCGAACGGCTCGTATGTGGAACGAGCTCCCGGAAGATATCTTTCCTGCCATACCCAGCGTTGAGAGATTAAAATCGAATGTCCACAAGCACTACTCCCGCTATCCTCCTCACCCTATCTCATTTTCCTAGTTCCAGCACAATGCATAAATAAGGGTCATCCCCTGAGTACTGATCCAATTGCAAAAAAAAGTCAAAATTTGAAATTCTTTGGATAAGTTCGAAATATACGAGTATTCGAAGAGACAATTCCCCTTATTATGATAGTCGACGTCGAGGTCACATCAAGTCGACAGTAAAAAAAGACAGCAGTTCTGAACTCCTTGTAGGCAATAATTAACTAATATTAATGACCAATTGTAATTTTATAAGCCATAGTATGTCGACTTGGTGTGACGTCGACAATCATAATAAGGGGGAATAATTTTTGTTAGAAACTAGAGTGGCAAAATAATGAATTTTGGTTTAACCATTGCGACTGAATTTCTCACTGAAATTTTTTAATAAAAATTAAATCTAACATGTAATTTAATATAAGCTTTTCACATGATTTTTTAGGAAAATATTTAAGAGTTTTTTTTTTATTTTACACAATTTTTTAACGTGGGAATTTGTGCTTTGGAAGTACCCCCGAAATAAATATTTCTAGGCCATATTTTAAACTACCATGTTTAAATTTATTTGGGATGTACCAGCTTCATAGAACGATAAATATCTAAGTTCTTATCTTCCATTTTACCAATAATTTGAACACGGCTTATAAATCATTATATTGCACATTTTGATAACATGTTGTTTTTGTAGGAGCGGATTGAAAACACCCGTTAGTTGCAGAAATCACTATAACTTATAGGGTGTTTTTAGCTGAAGTAGTTAGAGCATTAAAAAAGCATGATTTCGATCCCTATTCAGGACAAGTCATATCAATATCATGGATTTTTCTGATGTACATTAGTTTGGCTTTGAGTCAGTTATTGTTAGACTGTTTAAGTGATGAAGGTTTGACACTGTGACACAGTGCCTGCAAAGCCACACAACCGGCATACTGATGCTAAGGTACATCACAGAGCCCTCCTTTGTCGCTGCACAAGACATCTTAAGAAAGTTAATGCATTGTTGTAAAAAAGCTGTGTTGTAAAAAAGAATTAATCTTTCACTTCTAATCTCACCCACTGGCAAAGAAGTAACATTTTAGGTAGTAGGCCTTAACTGCCTGAGTGTTACTTCTCTTTATAAAAATAGAAAAAATTTTACAATAATACTGTGTACATCCATACGAGTATTTATTTGCTTTTTATTTACATAAAAAACTATCCAGTTTGTTGTAAAAAAATAATATATGATTTACTTCTTTTATTTTTGTTTAATAATCGTGGTTTTTGCATTTAATGTCGCTTTTTTCTAAACTTAGCCATTATTGGAAAGAGAATTCTGGCAACACTGGTTACATCAAGCATTCATACTTTTTTATTGCTCGAATTTCAGTAATACTTATACTATATAGATTAAATATTAATATAAAAAAAAACTAAATTCGCTTCTCATGATATATTTTTTCACCAAGGCGTGTGTGTAAAACAGAAAATCTCTGTATATTAAGAAGAAAAAAAAAAAAGAAAAACTTACACACACACGCACACACGTACACACCTTAATTTACTAGAAATACCAAGTGGTGAAAAAGTAATTATATGAAAACGGAAATGCTATTTACTTAAATTTTAGTCAGGCGAAGTAGATGTTATAGCAACTTTACTGGTACTAGACCAAATGTACTAGAATCTAAGCGCTTAGAATTTTCATTCCGTAGAGAGAAGGTTTTCTTCGTTAAATATTTGCCCAGTGTGGCGACCACATCCTTGTTTAAGCATCCGGCAAGAAATGAGTGTTTAAGTCAGGCAACATTTAATCAACTTAATCGTAATATTTAATTAGAATTTTAATTGAATTTTATTCCAATTAATTTTTTGTGCTCATCTGACATAGAAAGGTAGTATAATATTTACCCTGAACGCTTTTTCTAAAAGTTTTAGGAAAATTATTTACAATTTTTTCATTAAATTTTTATTATAATGACGAGCTTAAAAATCATTCATAATAATCTTTATCATCGTCGTTAGCATCGTGTTGTCTATGGCTGCGATAATTAATCTTTCAAAATATATTTATGTATATAATTACATACATATTTTTTTAGGAATAGCATATAGGGTGATTTTTGTTTGAGCATATTTTATAAAAGCTTTGTTCTTTTTTTTAAAATATGTATGCGGCATGTTGAAAATGTATGTATGGTCTGATAGGAAATTGAGGCAATTCAAAGGATCACTGTTGTCATTTATTTAGTCTGTTCAACAACACGTATAAATAAAAAAAATTACTTTATAAAAATCAGTGTTCTGTTCGGGCAACATTCTGCGCGCTTCGCCCAGTTTACGGTCACCATAATCGTCCTGCATTTCTGAATGAATGGGTACGCCAGCAAACAAAATTATCGGATTTGATACGATAACCATTCCGAAAAAGTCACTGTTTGGTGCGGATTTCCGGCTGGCGGCGTCGTCGGTCCATATATCTTTGAGAACGAAGTTGGCCAGGCTATGATCATCAACGAATGAATTGAATGACATAGACATCAACGACATGTGGTTTCAACAATACGGCTGTACGTATCACACAGCAAATGCCACATTGAACATTCTGCACCAACGATTTGAGGACATGCTGTGCACTGGCCACCGATTTGACCACGTTAGACTTTTTGTCGTGGGTTTTTCATAAGTCGCAGCTCTATGCGAATAAGCTACAAACACAGAAGTGTTCAAAGCCAACATAACCCATAGCATCGGTCAAATTCAGCCTGGTTTATGCGCAAGAATCATGGAAAATTGGACATTTCGGATGCGCTCCACCCAGTGAAACCGACGCGGGTGTTGTGTTTTCATACATAATGGCGTAAATAATAATATCTCACATATTCTTTGTTTTATATAAATTTAAAGATAAAAAGCGCTTGATGACAGACCGTTTATAAGACAATTGGTTTGCATTTGCTTTAGATAAAATATTTTGTGTTACTTTAGAGTCCAAATGTTAAACAATTACAAATCGGGAACCGTAATTACTGGAAAATACTTCAAAGTCTTAAAGCTCTGTTAAGTCTGCATATGAGAACATAGACAGTGTGTCGAAGTAGTGTCTAGCAACTCCCTCCTTGGCAACTAACATCTTGAAGTAACAGGCCATTTTTTTATAAGCTGTAAGATTCCCACCACGTATGAACTTGATGAATGACTAAGTTTGTGTTAGCTTCCTATGTCTTAGTAACTATAGCACTCACATTAGAGGGTACTTGAATATGTGTCCTTATTACGGTGTTGATCTATCAACTTAGACGAACGAGTTGAAGTTGCGTTTACTTTTCGAACGCGCTTTGCTGTAGATCCCTTGATTAGTTTCCTATACAATGAGATGCAAATGTTGAAATGCAATTGTGAAAACATGCATGGTTAGTTCCCATCATCCACAATTGTAAAATTGGCGCTAGTCTGAGTAACAAACTAATGGATTTCGGACTGGCTGAATTATCGAGACATGTGCTGTTGTCCTTCTTTATCTCTCTGAATTCAACAATTTCAATTGCGAAATGATCTGCAGTAAGACATGACTTGCGACTAATTGGATTGACAACAACTGTCTGCACCCCCAGAACAAACAGCAAAATATTTTCCCTCTATGTATGTATATATGTATATGAGTATATGTACGTTGGTATGTATGTATCTATATGTTGTGTAGAATTTGCTGTAAAAGTTGTTATTGACAATGACTATCAATATCTTGACATCTTTATAGATTTTGTTGCTGTTGACAAAGGCTCAGAAAAAAAAACAAATAAATTTTCGATATAAAAACTGATGCCTTTAATCTTAAGTGGTTTTTAATGTTAAATT